>ML093246.1:20503-87716 GCA_003697995.1 Taxidea taxus jeffersonii | reverse complement strand
AAAAAAAAAAAAAAAAGCCAGGGCTCTGGTTTATGTTCAAAGCCAGTTTTTCATTTGTACTGATTTCTTGAATGACACAGCCTTTGAAATCAAAATATCCATTATGTGGAAAATATTAAAATACAGACTTCAGGATGCAACCAAGAAATAGGTAGCTTAAGCACGTCTTCAAATATAGCAATTCTATCTCTTAAATTCTTCTACTAGGCTAAAAATAGAAACTTAAATTATGACCTACAATCAATTATATATGTTACTGTATAATCTTATCCAAGTATGAGAATTGGTAGTAACTGAGTTTGTCTTTGAATCATTCATCACTAGTGCTTTAAGAACACTATTAAATTATATAAGCAACTATGCAGACTAAATTAATTTCAATTAGACATTATCTTGTTGCAAAAATACTATAAAGTTGGTTCTATTAAAATTGAATGCTACATAATAAAGATAATTCATATTTTGGATTATACTGAGAATACAATTACTTAAGGCATTATAATTAACCCCAACATTTGTAAAAGAGTGAACTATTAATAATATTAAAATAACCAAAGTTTCCTTTTAGTGTTAAGTGTTCCTCCTCAGTATTAAAATTGAAAACAAACAATATACTTCATCATAGGAATATCTGGCTACCCTTTTAATTAAATTACTTCATGAAATAGGAAATGCAAAGAAAGACTAAGTAGTTTAGTGTTTTAAGAGTATGGGCTCTAGACTTAGACAGCTGAGTAAACTTTAACAAATGTGTGACCTTATGCAAATTACTTCATTCTCCCTCTACCTCAGTTTCATCATCTGCAAAATGAGGATAATAGTAGTATCTACCTTATGGGGTTTTGAAAGGACTATATGGGAGGATGTACATAAAATGCTCATAAGAGTAGAGGACACATAGTAAATGTTTGAAAAATGTTAACTGCTACTACTACCACTATTATTATTAGCCTCCAATTTACTCACTGATCATGACTTTCATTCTATATTTTTAGAAAATATAAGGGGAAAATGCTATGCTATAGGATTGTAATTCTCATTTCAAGCACTTACTGCACATCAGGAATATATCAGGTACTAGGTTAGACATAAGGAATTACAAACACCATGGACTTATGGTCAGTGAACAAGTTTTAGTAACAAAATTTTTATAGGAACATAAAGGTATTCATTACCTTCATTATCTTCATTACCGTGAATACAGTATGTCACAGTGTGAAAAATAAAGCTATCAACAACAACAATGTAGGTGGTTGTTAATGAATATGAATTTTTTAAATAAAATCACATCCAGGGTCAATGGTAGAGATTGCTGTTCAGTGTAACTAAAATTCTTCCAGAGGTTTAATCAACTGCTTGGGAAGCATAAAAGATTGGAAAAGAGCATGGCAATCTAGGTCTGATTCCTGGATTTTACAGTCCTGCTCAACTTGGCACACAGTAGATGCTCAATAAAGATTTGTCTTGCCTAAGATACTATGACCAAGTAAGCGAGAGTTAACATTGATTCAGAGAAGAGACTGCCACCTAGTGGAAAATTAGACTCATCACCTGGGATTATCAATGCTGAGAACTTCCCAAATTAGCACTTGATCCTACTTAAAACACTACATGTATATTCATTCACTGTGTGTCGGTATTTAGGCTAGGTACTGGTAACAGAAAGATTAATAAGCCTTCACCTCTGCTGCCTTCAAAGTACAAATAATACAAAGAAATCACATACTCCACAGAGAGGCGTAAAGCAAATGGTATTGCAGGGAAAAAAAGGTTTGCTTATTAGAAAATCAAAAGCTAGTAGTTCAGGAAATTTGTTAAAAAGGCAGGTTAATGCAGCAAATAAGAGCACAGTCTCCAAATCCAGACTGTATGGATTCAAGTCCTGGCTCATGTAAAATGAGGATAATTACAGGACCTATCTCTTAAGATTACTGTGAAAATTGAAGTAAATATATGTAAAGCGCTTAAAACAATACCAGGAACAAAGTAAGTGCTTTGAAAGTATTAGTTATGATTATCACTACATGTAGAACAGGATCCTAGAGATGGAGTTAGACAAATATTAATAACAGAACATTAACTGCTAAAGTCTAGCTTCATAAATTTAATTCAGCAGAAGCCGTTTCTTCTGACTAGCACTCTGTTATTATGGGAATCCTAAAAGTACATTGTTTGTGGTACTCTGTGACTAAATTTTGTATTACTAGATGATTAACCCTTTCAGCATCAGGCAAATAAAACTGCCTTCTGAAAGTAAAAATTGTATTTCTTACCAAAAAAAGCAAAAAGTCAGTAGAATGAAAGACCCAAAAGACCACAACCTGAACATATGCTTAACCGGGAAAGACGCTTGCTGACTCTTCACAGATTTTGCTAGAACTGAAAGATAGATGATACATTTAGCTACCACTGTGGTCTCATTCGCAGTTATTTAACTTACAAAAAAAAATGAGTTTGCTCCATTTTCCTTGAAAAATACCTAAATGTATGAGCAGCTCTGATAAATACTATTTAAAAATCATGTAATTGTTCTACATCTTTCAAATTTTACCACTAAAAACATTTCCGTGAAAATACATGTAAGCTTTATTTTCAGCCAAGAAAGTGTGGGGAAAATATTCCTGCATTAAAAATAAGTAAAATATAAGGCAAAGCTGTAACATGTTAATAATAAATATTATAGGCTTTAATGAAAAATCTAAATACTATTGCTTGATGATTATGGCTTGCTTTTAATGACTAAAACACTTTAGAGTCTAAAAAAACTTTTTTTTTCTTATGACTACATACTTACAATTCACAAGAACTGTGCTAAATCTTGGATTGCTTGGGATTATGTAACTTCTTCCTAACTTCCTCATTTTAAAAATAGGCAGCAAAGAGTTAGGAAAATGTGTTGAAACATTTTGAGTTTTGTTTGTAAAGGTGTTAATACACTGAAAATTGTATTAGAAAATCATGGCACAAAATAATTTTAATTTCACGTGTATTATTTGAACATTTTAATTTCTGAAACACTTTGAATAATACATTTGGATAATATCTTAATGCAGTATAGATATAATATCCTTAACTTCATGCATTTATCTTCTAATACAACTGACCCGGAAAGGTAAACATTCTAATAATAATTTTTTTAAAAAAGGGCTGCCAACAGAATGAATAAAAGAGAGGGAAAAAACTTTTTTCAATTCTCTTTCATATAGAGGTGCTTATCAGCATATTAAAACCTCAGTTCCCATAAAGTCAAGTATATATGTGTTAAATGAGCATGATAACAACACACTTTACCTTTTTCCTTTATTGCAGTTCTTATCAATTTACAAAGTACTTTCACAGTCCCTGCCTCACAGTATCCTCACAAATGGCTCTCCCGGGTAGCACAGGTGTGGACAGTAGCGGTGCCACTTAGCAGATGAGGAAATGGAGCTTCAGTAAGGCAAGAGGCTTGCACAAGCTGCACAGAAACAGAACTGAACCTAAAACCTCTGCTTCTGAACTCCTAAAAATGTTTTGCTCTTTCTGCTTATGTTTCTAGAATGGACTTCTTGGTCTAAATGCCTACAGTCTAAAAACCAAACCGGCAAACCCAACTGGGCTAACCTGATGATGGATCAAAGACAGAAAAAAATACCGAAAAAAGAAAGATAAAGAGTGGAACTTCCACTTGCCTTTGTGAAAATTTCAAAAGCCTACAAAGCACATTAAGAATTGAATGGCAACTGTTGTGAAAGCTCTAAAGGTTCTGAGGAAATAACCGTGCCGCCTGCTTCTGTACACCCGGTCCAGTGATGAGGATGGGGCGCCTAGGTGTGACTCTCCTTCACGTGAAGAGTGAGAGTGCACAAAAAGAACAGCCCGTTTCAGCCTGTTTGTTCTAGACACCAGGTTTGAATATGTGTTAGAGAAATTAGCTACTTCTTCTAGGAAACATTTTTTCAAAATAAATCTCAATTTTACATATTTTTTTTCCTAATATAATTTGCCTGGAAGAGCATAATAAAATCTATACAATGATCAACAACTTCAGGTTTAGAACTTAACTGTTCTAAACCAGTTTAGAACTGGTTTAGACACAACCATTAGCCAATAACCAATTAACTGCTAACCAATATCTGTATTAACGCAGTAAATGGAATGACTCATATTTTGTCTAAATTTAAGACTCTCTGCCAAATAACCCCACGTTAATGTTACATTATATATATGTATGTAATTGTATAGTTATGCATTTAAGATATTGTATGTAAGCCTGCCTAGCTTAGCAGAAAAACTGAATGATGATATATGACATCCTAAATAAGTCAGAGACTAATGATGACTGTTTATTTTTGAACAAGACTTAATATGTAAAGAAAATGAAACTGCAATTTTGGGAGCGACAGTACTATGAGTAAATACAGCGCAGAACAATGAAATCCTAATTTCAGGACAGAAATTTAAGAAATGTACGAAAATAGCATAAATCCAAATAATTTTAAGAATACCATTTTATTCCTGAAAAATGTGTCCAGGTCATGCCCTTATTTTTTCTCAGAAAGACAGAATAGCATAATTTTAGAATAGAAAAAGACATTAAATTTCTAATTCCAGATCTTATTTTCACTGATATTTGATGCTTTATCTTCTTTTTAAGCTAAGAAATTCTTAAAACTATAGCTTATTATAAGCTTGTGCTTTAGGGAAAAACAAAAACACGGAATAAGAAACTGAATATTCAGCTAAACACATTAAAGGTCCCAAATGTTGTTTACCTTTTAAATTTAGTTAGTACATTCTCAAATAATTTTTAGGTGAATTTTATTTGTTTAAATTCAGAAAGAAAGTGATGGTAAATTACCTTTCTGTGATTCTAACAAAAAGACACAACCATTTATGTGTACCTTTGCTGATATTTCAACTCCATAATAATAGTGCTTATGGAAAAATAAAATGTTGTAACATAATAATATAATCTATTTAATCTGTGTCTTAAGATATATTCAAGGGAGCTTTATTAATACAAAGGTTGACAGTTTTCACATGATTCCTGGTTCAGTCTAAAAGGAAAGGTTACTTAAAATACTCTTTTCTTACCAGCACTGAACTTACCATGGAAATCATAAATATACAGAAGAACTGGCTCATTCTGCCCAAATGCACAAAATGCAACCATATTTTCAAGTGGGTGATAAGAAATGTCTCGAATGGGTGATTTGAATGGCAGGTCAGAATACATTGCTACTTGTTCTCCTAAATAAGAAAAGACATTGCAATAATTTGTACTACCTCAAATATCTCTCATTAGAAGATTATTCTGTAAATAACTAAAAACACAGTAAATAATAACGAAGCTCACATTATTTACATGAAGACCTTAATTACTTAAAAAATAGTCGAGTAACTCTTTTTATTATTTTTCATCCTATTGGACCTCCTCTTTCTACTTCTCATCCTAACTCTTCAATGAGGTTTTCAAGGCACAAAAGAAAAAAAAAAAAAAAGAGCTTAGCAGGAGGGAAGTACCTGACTCTGAGATCTGACAGCTGAACAAATGCCAGCTAATAACAAAGAACTCAGGGAGAACTCTGGGAGGAACTGAGGACCTTAAACTGAAGACACTGGTTGAGGGAGGTTTGGTGGGGAATTCATTTTTCTATTCTTTTCTTCCAGAGACTGAGGTACTACCTGCTTTAAAGATAGATATGATTGTCAATGGCTAAAAGAGGCCTATAGCAGAGGTCTAAGGAACCTATGAGAACTGGAATTCAAAAAGCAAACAAGCAAGATCAACTTATTGAAGGAGAAAAGAGATTTAACACTTCCAAACTGATGTTAAAGCATCAATACACAGTAAGAGAAAAAACTCTAAGTGAACCGGTTAGTCAAAAATGCTTAAAGGAAAGATGGAGATTGTGCAATTAAGGAGGTATGTGCTGTGATGGGTGTTGTATATGAAGTGATGGGTCACTAAATTCTACACCTGAAACTACTATTACACTGTGTGTTAACTAACTGGAATTTAGATGAAAAACTTAAGGAAAAAAATGAAGAAAATTAACACAGTGAACCAAATACTATTGACTAAAGATATTTTAAATTTTGTAAAATTCTCTCAACTTATTACTAAAAATGTTTATGTGGCTTTAACTTTTCTTTTGAAAAGCACAGGTGAGGCACAAATGAACTTCCCAATATACTTACTGTATTGGAAAAACATGAATTACAGTAATTGAGGTAACTTGCTTTTTTCTTTTTCTTTCACTTTTTTAATTAATTTTTAAAAAAAATTTTAATAAACATATAATGTATTTTTATCCCTTGTTTTTCTTTTTTAAGGATTTTACTTTTACTTTTTATACTTTTTTTTGATCCCAAGGATCAAAACTGGCAAGCTCTATCAACTGAGCCAGTCAGGCACTCCAGGTAAATTGCTATTAAATTTCAGACGCCAAAACTTTGACAGGAATATAGTTACTTCTAATAAAAAATACATTACAGATATTTAGCCATTTGTATATCCACTTACATTCCAAATTCAGGTTATAAATATTCTGAATTTTGCATTACAATCTTAAGTACTTCTCTTACAGAGCATAGGGAATATGGTCAATAACTGTAAAATAACTTTATGGTGACACATAGTAAGTACACTTATGACTGGGAGCATTTTGTAATGTATTTAACTGTTGCATCATTATGTTTGTTGTATACCTGAAGGTAATAAAATATCGTATGTCAACCACAATAAAAAATACTTCTCTTAAGATTGCTAATACCTTATTATAGGCAAGGAAAGAATAAACCTTGAATTATAATGCAAAATCTAAATCCATGAAGATATCAAAACAATAAAGACAGAATCTAATATAAATTTAGACTACAGCTGAGTCCCATTATCAGCTTTCCCATCTTGTAAACATAATTGAGAGCCTGAAATCAGAATTTTCTTGAAAATTATTCCATAAAATGATAGTTTCCCCACTTCCTCAAAAATAAAAACAAACCCTAAGAATGTTTTAAAATCAATTAAATATTTACCTGTTTCTGGGTTCCAAACATATACTATACCATCCTCACTTCCAGCAAAGAGAAAAGTCCCACATGGTGTCAAAGTACTATGAATCTTTTCCCGATAATTTGCTGCACCTACAAATTTCCTTGCTGCTAATCTACAAACAAACAAGATTTCACAAATGTAACCTATCTTACTCATTGAAAAGACTGGTAGTTTAAAAAAAAACCTTTTCTTTTAAATACTTCTTTTGCATTTAACAAACAATTTTTTTGAGAATTTGTTATATGATAGACATTCTACGATGGATGAAGAATAAAGAAGAGAGAGTCCCAGAGCTCAGGAAGTTTATAATTTAGGAGAGAGAAGGAATGCATCAATATAAAATGGAAATTGGAGGTAGAAAGTGCCACAAGAAAACAAAATGATTTCGATAAAAGTGATTCTTTCTTTTTTAAAAGGATTTTATTATTTGAGAGAGAGAGGGAGAGCATGAGCTGGGGGTGGGGGCAGAAGGAGAGGGAGAAGCTGACTCCCCACTGAACAGAGAGCCCCATGGTCACCCCAGACCTGCTGAAGGCAGATGCTTAACTGACTGAGCCATCCAGCCATCCTCAAAATGATTATTTCTAGCTATGAAGAGAGAGCCTACGTTATGGAAGTAGCATTTGAGTTGGTTACCTAAAAATGTATAAGATTTTTATATTCTTGTATTTTTCCCATGTGATAAATTTTTAAAATCACACAACAGATGGTTGGATCCTTGCAGGAATATTAGACAAAAATATTATTAAATCCTCTATTAAGTATGGTATATAATCTTCAAGACTTCTTTATTTGTGAATAATAGCTAACATTTTTTTCTTAAGATTTTATTTATTTATTTGAGAGAGAGCACAAGCAGGGGTAACAGCAGAGGGAGAGGTAGAAGCGGGCTCCCCGCTGAGCAGGGAGCCTAATGCGGGGCTCAATTCCAGGATCCTGGGATCATGACCTGAGCTGAAGGCAGATGCTTAATCGACCACTCAGGCGCCCCAACAGCTAACATTATTTTAGTGCTCACTACATGCCAGGTAAGTACTATTATCATCACTGGTTTACAGAGAGGACATTACATATAGTGTACAATTATATGTTTTTTTCATTTAACAATAAATCATGAATAACAGCACTTTTTGTCAGAAAATATAGATTATGTATTCATTTTAGTAGGTATATATTATATCACTGTCTAAACATACCTTAAGAATTCTTCTACTATGAGACAACAGTTAGGATGTTTCTAGCTTTCCCTTACTTCTACGCACAACCTTGTGTATATGTATTTTTTCACTGTTTATCATTATTTCCACATAAATTTCCAGACCTGAGGTTACTGGCTGAAAAGTTTCTGGAGTCCTTGCTATACTTTATATGTGTAAACTTATTTACTCCACATAAAACTCTTATGAATATGGTATATTATTTCCCCCATTTGAGAGAGGAGGAAAGAGAGGCTCAGAATGGTTCATCAGTTGGTCAGGGATAGAAAAGGTGTTATTTGAGACTAAGCAGTTCGCCTCTAGAGCCGGATTCTAAGCTGAATACTATACACTTAGAATCCTAAAGCAGGATTTTAAGCTGAATACTATACACTACTTGAAAAGAGAATAACCAAATTCTTTAGGCCTGGCCTTTTAAAACCTGGCACTAATCTCTATTTCTAAAAAAATTCTTTCTCAGCACTATCAAGAAATTAATGTTCTTATGGACTTACCCTGATTTGATCACAACTTCTATTATTCTACCTCTGAATTTTATTCCAGGTTTTTCATGTTTTCCACCATCCTGACAAACTTCTATCTTACCTAAATTCTATCCATCCTTTACGACTGAGCTCAAAGGCCAGCCTCTCCACAGAGCCTTTAACTGAAGACTATAGTATAGCCATCCTTACCTTTATCTGTTGCCATGAAAGATATAATTCTTTTATTAAGTATTTATAGTCATTAAAATAATATATATCGAGTACTTGCTATCTCTCAAGTATGACACGGGTACCATGTATAAAAAGAAGAATAAGGCAGATCCCATTCCTAGAAGATCTCACAATTTAGCCTAATTAAACATTTTGTGTTTTTTTGGAGGTTCTGTAACTGGATTATAAACTCCTGATGAACTACTCTGCTAATCATTCTCTCATAGCACTGATGCCAGTATCCTAAACAGCTCTACATAAACAAAAGCCTTAAGCGTTAGCCCTACAAGAATGTTGCAGAATAAACTAGTATACATCACATTTTCCTTTCTAAACACAATCATGAAACCTAATAAAACTAGTTCTCATTTGTTTTATTGGTACACTTAACAACAAAACAAAAGCACACCAGAAAACTGTGCTGGCTTTTCCAGCATTCTGCTTCCACTTTTTACATTAACGAAATTTCCTTTCCTTATTTAGAAATAACACAAAATAGGAAAAACAAGGATATAGTAATCAAAAGCTGTGTCATTCTGTTACAGTACTATTGCACAGTATTATGCTATAGCAGTATCATAAGAGAGATAAATAAGATATTCTAAGGCAGAGGCTCCTTTTTTTTTTTTTAATTGTGACAACAAAAAGCAACTGACTACATTTCAGCTTCAGAAAATTTACATTTTGAGCCAGAAAATTCTTTGCTGTGGAGGGCTGTGTTATAAACTGTAGGATGCTTAGCTGCATCTCTGGTCTCTATCCACTAAATTCTAACATTCAAAAATGCCTCTAAACAATGTAAGATGTCTTCTGAGGGGAAAAACTGTCTATATGAGAACCACAGCTACATTTTATAAGTATGAATCATTTCTTATTCTACGAGTGCTTAACCTGTCAATATTGAAATATACTTACATTCGGAGATCCATAATTCTCAAAGTACTGTCTTTGGTATGGATTAACAATCGTTTTCCATTGGGATGAACCTCCAAATAACTTATGGGAATCCCCTTAAACTCACTCTCTTTAATTTCCTAAAATGATTAAAAAGGATTAAAAAATATTATCATTGTACAGTTTGTGTAATATGAAGCCTGTTTTAGAGCACAAAATTAAGTCATTTTTTACTACAATTTAAAGGATCCTTTAAAATCATTAGCAAAAGGAATCCCAGTAACTTCAGTTATAGGTTGAAAATAAAGCTGATAGTGTGTGTATATATACAGCTACATTTAATTAGCATTTTGTGGTGTATTCCCAAATAAGCACTTCCTAAAACACAATTTCTAACTTTGTATTTTTTTGCTTACCATCATATAAGAAAAGCTTCTAATTTTTATGACTTCAAGAGTTAGTATAGAATTAACTTTCAAGTTCTATTTCAGTCTGAGATTACTTCTTCATGCACTTACTTGTACTTTGTGCTAAAAAAGGTATGTGACTGGCATCATATTCCAAGATCATTTCATTTAGATTGTAATTTTAGGTTTGTGGCTTTTTTTTTTCTTGAGGAATCAAATTTTTTATTTGTTCATTTCTTGCATTTGAAATATTCATCCTTGTTGATGATATCCTTGGCCTGAGACTTTGCCACAGTCCTTAACCCTCCATAGAACTGCAACCAATGACTTGATGGGGTTTCCCCCCTGTCACTTTTCCAGAGGGCCTACCCAGTCCCCTAGCTTCTTGCTATCATCAACCTTAATTAGGTTGATGTTCAGCACAAGGGGCCTCCACCAACTTGACATACACCTCATCAGTGTTGGATGCAAGGACACAAAGATGGGCTTGGCCCTTGTTTAAGACTTTGACAGCTTGGCAAACTACACATTCTAGGCCATCGTGGATGAGGGTGTTCTCCAGCACCTCTTGTAAAGCAGTATTAATGGCCATTACAGCTCCGGCAGCAATGCCTTCTTAGGCCACGGTGGTGGGTCACAGGTGGACTTGAATCTTAAGTGCACCTGAGCCTCCAGGAATTTTTTTTTTGTTTTTTTGGTAGTTACTTAAGGTAGGTATAGGAGGTGTCTGACAAATGATGTCAAGAAAGACCTACATACTGAGGGAAAATCTGTCTGGATGAGCCTCACATAGGAAAATTACCAAAGGTCCTTCTTGAGTGGATTACTAGGAAAAAAAAAACACCTGAAAATGCAAAACTGCTTAGATAGAAGTCCAGAGATGCCAAAGAAAGTCTGCTTGAAGCCTCAGGCAGAATCCTGAATTAGCCTTCTCCTCCTTCGAGGACCCGCTAGTATGTTTTGTCTCCTTCTCTAGAGGGTCTCCTCTTCGGAGGTGGTTTGGCACCAGCAGAGGTGGGGGACAAACTACTACAATCCGAGTCTCAGCAGCTAAGCCCCGCTACCGCACTGCCCACAGGAAGGCCTGCTGTTAGCTGCTACAGAAGTCAAACACTGACAGCACAGATGGGGGGTGCAGTGACTGAACTACAACAGTCTGGGGGTGGGGATGCACTGCTGGGGGTCTGAGCAACACTCACACAGAAGCAAGTGTGCAAAATCAAAAAAACACCAAACTGCCTAACAAGTTCCTTGTTAGGCATGAATTTGACAAAAGTGCCACCAGAGTTAGCATTTGTCATATCTGTTAATGATCTCTTCTATATTTTTCCTTATCATAATCATACTCAAACAAAATAAGCCCTAGTTTCAATGCTCATGTTCTGTACCACGGAGTGTGTGCCATAGCACACGGACATGTCATCTTAAGGGACAGATGAGTATAATTTAGCATTTCTCACACTGATGCCTAAAGAGAACCAGGTAAGAAATCCATAGTTTGTCCTAGGGCATTAGCTACCAAAAGATATTCCAGCTCATTTTCTAACTTTTTATTTTGGACTATCTCAAGTAACTACCAGGTTGCAGATTTTGAAGGTAAATTCACCTTTTAGTTATTATAGTGAGGTAAAGAAACATGATTTTTTAACACAAATAGTAGACTCTGCACTGTACACTCAACTTATTGGAAAAGGTGTCTTTGGAGCCTTGTCAATCCTTTAGGTATATAAGTAATTAGAAAGTTCTTTTCAAAGTGTGTGAAATTAGGCTATCACATGAATCCCAAGCCATCAATCATTAATTTTATAGACTAGATGAAAATGACTAAAAATAGAATAAACAGTTTTTAAAATAGATCTGATAGATTCAACAGATTTAACTAAAGTTCATAAAAATTCTTTTTCACTTAGAGTGTCTTTCTTTCGAATGAGGACAACTGTTATAATAGAAGAACAAAAACTGAAGAACAAAAGCATAATATATAAGACAAACTGCATCAACTTATATAAAACAAACTCAGGTTTAATAATTTATTTTATACTTTTAATTAAAAATACTGAATATGCACCAATAGAATTGCTTAATACACCAGGTACCTTAAAAACATTCTATTCCAAAAATGAAAGATCACTTGTTTCTGCCTACTTGGCAAAACTCAAGTGAAAACAATTATTGGGAGTAAGTGATAGACTCATCATAATTATATACTTTTGATTACATAATTGTGAAAGATAACACTGTTAACAAAACATTGAGCACACTCTTTTTAGAATGATGTTATGGGGGTTAAAAAAAAAGAAAATGAATAGCAGAAAATATAAGTTATTACTTATAGATGGTAATATAACATATGCCTCATTTTAGCATAATTCCAGTAATGGATCAGTGAAGCCATATCACAAATTAGGGTTCAAAGATAAGAAAGTAAAGTTTGGCCAAAATACAAATTTTCACTAAGCTGCTATATCATCAATGAGCCATCAGGAAGACTAGATAATTAATCAATGAGAGCTGACTTTGTAGGGCCAGAGAAAAACCTAATATTTTTGAGAAGAGAGAAAGAATGTCCTGATGTCTTATTTCTAAAGTCATGTGGTTCAATTTTTTTCTAATTTGTAAAATTAAATCTCAAGGATTAAATATGATTTTATACCTTATTTATACTCCAGTGGCGCACTGAATGTTGCACATCATTGACTTTGACATAAGTATTCCAAACAACAATCACCCCCGTGCAATCTCCTGAATACATGTGATGACCTATTTAAAAAAAATAAAATTACTCATTTGTGAATGCTACACTAGGTAGAAACAAAATGAAATTGCGAAAACACACCCCGGCATAACAAAGAATCAGAAGGCTATTAAACAGTATTTTAGCAAAAACAAAAAAAAGCCAAAAACCCAAATACAAATCATAGTCAAATCTCAATTATTTTTCAATGAATTCTTTATTCTTCTGAATTACTTCTGATGACTTATTTCCCTTTTGTTACTCACATGAAATTGAATACACAAAGAAATGAGCACCTCATTGCATTTGTATATAGGTCAAATCCTATAGCCAAACAAATCTTTTGAATTATCCAGTATGCTATCTATATTCATCTTTATTAACCTATAAGATCTGTTCTATACTCTGAAAAAACACCTATATTATAATATATACTGTTAGCAAAATGCCTGAGACCAGTAGAAACTCAATAAACAAGAGGGAATCAATAAAATGGTAAATGACAGGTTTCCAGTTTAACATAGATTCTTAGAGACCATCAAATTCAACTATATACTCACTCAGGATTATCTTCCACAACATCATGAACAGACGGTTGTTTAGTAACTGTGAACTCGATACTTTACAAAGGAGCTATTCAACTGATGAACTGCTCTAGATAGTAGAATGTTCTTTCCAATTCAGAACAAAGAACATCCGTCTTTGGTAGCTCTGGTCCCATCTCTATGTACCGGAGCAATACAAACTGATTTCTTTTTGTTTCACATATACATATCTTAGTCAAGTATTTGAAGAAATTCATGTCTTTTATAATCTGAGCTACTTCTACTATGACAAAGTTTGCAGACACCTTTCTATCCCTGGTGACTTTTCCTAAATGTGTTTCAATTTCTTATCATCCTGGTAGTTAGACTGACTATATTGGCAGTACTATCATTTTGATCTGGATCCTATACTAATTAATTATAGCTATAGTCTACATATCCGTACTTAAAACATTACAGCACAAAGCAAGGACTCCAGAAATGTTTGACTCAGCAACCTCAGGTCTAGGAATTTATGTTAAGAAAATAATTATAAAACAGTGCAACAAAATTTTGTACATACATATATGTATATGTGTATCTATATTATTCAAAGGAATTATGTTCATGGTAGGAGAAAGCTGGAAACATCCTAAGTATTGCCAACAATAGAATGTTTCTTAAGATACATTCAGACAACTATATAATATGTACCTATTAACTGTGAGCTGAATGCAGAGGTGCTCAGTGCACAATGTACTCAGTACAGAATGTAAATACAGGTTTCCCCTGTTATCTATCTAATATTCTTTTGGTATTTCTCTCTTCTTCCTCATTTAACTCAAAAGCCACTTAAAAGAAACCTATTGAAAAGAGAAAAAAAGAAGCCTACTGAGGGGATAATTACCAAACCAATGAAATATATTTTTGAAATTTGGTATATGACTGGTTGTTACAGCAAAGATTAGTTGAATCTAAATATTTAAGAGTTTAATGACTTAAATGATTTTTTAAAAAGATTTTATTATTAGAGGAAGAGAGAGAGCACGTGCAGGGGGAGGAACAGAGGGAAAAACTCTGCTCTGAGCGCAGAGCCCAACATGGGGCTCAATGTCATGACCCTCAGATCATGACCTGAGCTGAAACCAAGAGCTGGATGCTTAATGGACTGAGCCACTCAGGCGCCCCCAGAATTTAATGACTTTAAAATTACAAACAAAACTCCCTGACTGCCAAATCTGTACCCAGGTCTATCATATGATCTGCAAAATACACATAAATCTAAAAATGTATCAATACACAAAATCCCTCTCAAGCTTAAAAATATTATCTTAATGAACAAAAATTATTTTTAAAAATTCTTCATGCAACCAGCCTTCATTTGGAATATATTCTGACATACCTTCAATATCAAAACAGAGAGAGTTGATGAAACTTCTGTGTGTGTCAAACTGTCGAATCAATATGGCAGGATCCCCTCTCATATCAACCTTCCATATCCGTATCACAGAATCATAGCACCCTGTAACCACCACTTCTTTTACAGCAGGATGGAATTTAGCCGTGTAAACAAAAGAAGGATGAGGTAAAACTCTGAAAGTATTGGTATTATTGATTTCATTTTTCCATATCCTGGGAAAGGATAAAAGTTATATGTTGCTTCTGAAAGGCAGAAGTTTCTAAAACTTTCTCCAAAAACCAACATGGCCAATGGAACTTAAGTAAGCAATAACAATAACCAAAGGCAAACTACACTTTATAACAATAAAAAATAATGTGATCAAATATTAGATGGCTGGGATTCTTTACATTTTGATGAAGTTATTTCTTAGTTATTATCAAGCATAATGGTTAATTTGTCTACTAATTTTAATCTGTACTGTAAAATGAAAAATTATATTTGGATTTTTTTAAGAACTATTTTTGACATTGATTAAACATACATGGAATAGTGGGTAAAATACTGCATTTAGTACATTACACACAAAAAATAAAATATAGGGAGAGCTTGAATTATTCCCCATTTAGGTTGTGTATATTGCTTTTGCAAAGTGCTCTCTAGTAGAGGTTTAGAGAATAAACTAATCCATCTGTATTTGTAATTTCCAAGCCTAGAAAGTGACTGTGATCTCAAAGTCTTAAAAGCCATATTGAAATTATTGTTTGATACCCAAGTAAAATAAGATAAACTATGATATTTTGATAGAAAACAGGCTACCTTACATTAAACGATCAATGTATGTTTAACACTTTTACTATGTCTTCCTCTAAATTATGGATAATTTTTAAAAAGTAATATTACTGTCACTGCTACAGTCCTGACAAAAGATTAAACCTTAAGGGTTAAAACTTATGTTAAATACTCTACAGTTTTAGTCAGTGTGTAAAAATAGGCAAAAGTCTAGCAACAGAAAGGTACTAAATGAGTGTGGAACACTAGATTTTTAAACAGTTTGATTAAATTATTAGAATTAGAAAAATAGATTAACTTTTAATAGAGGGATTTATAGTTCCTTCTTTTAATCATGACCTAAGAACTAAAGCAAATTAAGTCCTTTTCAAAACTACTGATGAAAGAAAAAAATACAGCTGCCATTCAAGAATAACATTCTGAGTTTTCTCAGCAGCTGCTTCAAATAAGGATATGATCTACAATTACTAAGAATCCAAACTAATAATGAAGGAAGTGAAAGAACATGTTTTTAAGTGAAAATAAAACACGTGTGTCAATGCATAAACATTCTTACCATAGTAATACTTTCAATGAATATATGCTACATGAAATACAATACTTACTAAAAGAATAAAATCACTAATCTGTGATTAAGACTGTTAGAAGAAGATTGTTTAAAAGATAAAAACTTCAGCTGTTTGCTTAAATATCTTAGCAGTATTATGTGAAATACTATGTAATAGGCAGAAATGAGATAATCATATCTTAAAAGTGGCTCAATTAAAATAGACACAGTATTTTACAATAAAAATGAAGCTTTTTATGTAAAGACCTAACTGGAATCAATGATGGCTTTAATCAAGCAAGCAAAGATTGAGTCCAAGAACAATAGAAATGTACTAATGAGTTTGGGGAAAAAATAGCTGATCACAGAGAACAAGTAAATACACAAATCTGTGAAGACTAGATGAGCACACAAAAAAGTTATTACAATTGGGAAAGAAAAAAACATGCAGTTACAACAGTATATATGATGAGGGGCAATATAGGGACAAATACGCCCAAATGGGAGCCATTACATGTGGGAAAAGTCTATAATTATATGAGGAGCTGTTGGTTAGAGAAAAATAGAGATTTGTACTAAAGATAACTAAAGAAGATTTTGGTTAACTCTACATGGCAAAGAGCTAACCAGTGGTAAACAATTACTCAAGAGTCACTAACACTAACCAGGAAGACAGGGAGAAGACAGCCCGAAGTCCATGGCTCTGCCTCTCAGAGCCTTAGCAACTCTAATTCCCTTCCTTTGACTTTAGCTTATTCATTTTAAATAGTCCTTACCTCTTTCAAAAACCTCACTCTTTTTGGTTCTAGCTATAATGTTTCTCTCTTCACTCAGTTAATCCTACACATTAAGTATTTTTAGGATGTAAAACACCCTCCATCAGTATCAAAGCTACATAAAGAAAAAAGCATACTTTATACTATATTATGTATATGTATGGGGAAAAAACAAGAAAACTTCAGGAAATGGTTAAATCTGAGCTGGGTTTTAAATGATGACTATGAGCCATCACAAAAGGCACTTAAATGGCTGCTGAGTGACTGAGCTAGGCAGGAAGGCTAGGAAAAGGGCATTTAAGCATAGGAAGAGGAGACATGGAGAGGAAGATGCTAAGAGCATTTTAAAAGATTGTGTGGGTGACACCAAGGGTACATGGCAAGTACACAGGAGAAGGATGTAGAGTCAATGAGAAACATGCCTGTTATGCCATGCTAAGAAGCTGGAACATTTTCAAAAGGGTGGTGGGAATCAGACTTCTGAAGATCAGGGCATTATGAAGTGTGGTTGTGGAAAGACGGAGGAACGAGAGACTGAACAGTGGAAAAGTTTAGCACCAATAGTTTAAGCTAGAGATAGCAAGGGCCTGAATGAAGGTAACAGCAGTGAGGATAGAAAGGGTGTGACGGAATGGTGAGGGTTTTAGGAGGGCAAACTGACAGATCTGTGGTTCTGCTTAGATATGAGAAGGAACAGTGGGAAGAAAAAAAGAAATGAGTGCTATTCTGGATTCCTGGCTTGGGAGTTAGGGAGTTAGGGAGTTAGGGCTTAGGGAGTTAGGGATGTCATTAAAAAATCCACAAGAGGACTAAATGAAGAAAGCAGTCTGGTGATAACATCAAGTCTGGTTTTAGATCCAAGGTGCCACTGGCAGTCCAGATAGAATAACAGAAAGTGAAACTCAGAAAAAAAAGTGAGCACTAGAAGTCAGCCCATAGAAGTGAGACTGAAAACTGGGGAAAATGAGAGAGACCAAGATGAGCACAGCAAACCAAGGAAAATGCTCAAGTAGGAGGATTCTGGGAATAAACATCTACAGAGAACAGGCATAGCTTCGAAGAGGAAGGAGTGACAGGGAACAAGAACTAGCCAGTCATAAAAAGCAAATAGAAGAGGCTGTTAACGAAACCATTTAATTGAAACTATTTAAAAACTGGTCAATAATTAATCACTTCAGTGAAAGCAGATAGGGTAAGGACCCAAATTGGCCACTGGATCTGAAAATCAGCAAGAGACTGCTGACCTCTTAAAGAAGGTTGATCTGGGGGGGGTGGGGGGCGGCAGTGAAAGCTAGATTCACTGAGTTGAGCTAAAGATGTGCGTAGAATGTTCTTGATGTTGTAGAAAGAAAAATAATGTGGTAGTCTGGAAAGGAGAAAGAACTGAAAGAAAGATTTCTTAAGATGAGGAAATTTGAGCATATTTTTAAGATAAGAGGACAAAATCAATAGAGAGGAAGATACTGAAGAGACAAGAGAGGTAGGAAACAGAATTGTAGATTGAAGGGCTGAGATTAAAAGCACATGTCAAAAACCAAGAGACTCTTAATCTCACAAAACAAACTGAGGGTTGCTGGGGGGGGTATGGAGAGAGTGGTTGGGTTATGGACACTGGGGAGGGTATGTGCTATGGTGAGTGCTGTGAAGTGTGTAAACCTGGCGATTCATAGACCTGTATCCCTGGGGCTAATAATATATTTTATGTCAATAAAAAATTTAAAAAAATTTTTAAAAAAAGCACATGGGGGCACCTGGGTGGCTCAGTGGGTTAAGCCTCTGCCTTCGGCTCCGGTTATGATCTTGGGGACCAGGGATCGAGCCCCACAACAGGCTCTCTGCTTAGAGGGGAGCCTGCTTCCCCCCCCACCCCCGCCTGCCTCTCTGCCTACTTGTGATCTCTCTGTCAAATAAATAAAATCTTAAAAAAAAAAAGCACATGTCAAAGAGTGGTCTGAAAGTTGTCCTTACCCATACATCTTTGTTAAGAACAGTGGACAGAGATAAAGATGGGTAGGTACATTTATACATATTGGCTGGGAAACCAGAGGGAGATACAGGAAGTTCATGTCTGGCATAATTCACTGTAAGCTGAAGGCAGTCAGCTAATGAAAGTGGGAAGATGTGACTCAGGGTCGAGAACTCCAAGTGCCCCAAGGCTTGGATGTGCTGCCAGAGGAATAAGATAGCTGAATAAAGATAAGGAAAAAACTTGCTTGACTGAGATGACAGCTCAGGTGATTTTAAGACTTACAAATCCACAATCAGGCCTTTCCAAAGTTATGAATTTTTCTCTAGTACAACCTGGCATCGGACAGAATGGCTGTGTTGAAACAACAAGCAGACCAGATGTTCCAAAGGATCCTATTAAGAGGGACCAACAGCAGGTGGCCAGCTACACAATGAAGGAAATCAAGGCTCACCAATTACCACCTTTTGCATTTAAACAGAAACTCAACAGTCCTGATAACATCTTAATCAATTAGACATTTTATATTAAAAAGGAAGCTGATCAGAGTAATAGAAGAGACTCAGACACTAGAAGTGTCTGTTAAAAAGTGTGTTAAAAAGCAGAAAGCAGAATTAAATAAGAGTGAAGTCAGAAGGCACCCCAAACTGCTCTAAATGTCAGCCTCCTGGTGTACAGAGATAATAAAGATTTATGTGTATCCACCTACATTTGTTGGAATCAAATTAAATAACATATGTAATGCATACATAATATAAAGCATCTTGAAAAACTGCCTAATAATACATTTAGAATGCACATAAGGTAGAACAAGCAGCTATAACAGTGTCAATGAAATTTTACAAAGTAGATTTAAAAATTTTTATGACACGTATTAAGTTGGGAGGGATTAAATTATTTTATAACTGACATTCTGAAAAATGCAAATACTGAAAATCTATAAAACTCTTAAAACATAAGGCATATATTCACTTACAGGTAGGTATCCCCTGCTTTTCAAAGTCTGCATTACACCACTACGCTTTTACCTTAAACCTACGTCAGTACCTGTTTTCACTAACCAGAAGAAATCTGAAGAGGATTTTTACTTTAATGAAAAAAGGAGAAAAGCCAAAATTGGGTTCAGCACTTGTTTTGCCGTGAGCCCTTCCAAAGGGAGAGCGCAGCCCTAGCACCGAGAGGGGCACTGCGACACTCGTCCCCGGGAACTACAACGTCAAGCTGCCACAGATCTGGACTGTATCTGTGAGCACCTGTGCTTTATCTCAATTTCTTTTGTGCCCCCCCTTAGAAAAAGATGTGTCCCAAGGTATCAGAAAACTCCAAGAGAGGTTATTTTTTGGATCTGAGAATGCTCAAAAACTTTTCCATATAAATTAACAGTTATGACTTCTTCCCCTTATGCCATTTTGTCTTAGACAAGGTTTCCATTCCTTGCAGTCTACTATTGTGTATCACTGTGGCCTGGCCCCTGCCCACAGCTAACAAGGAAAACAGAAGCCCTACCATTAAGAGCTTATATTCTAGGAAAATATCAACTGTTTACCTTATGTCAAACAGTGCAGAGTATTAATCAAATAGCATACATTTAAGGACATTTAAGGATACTGGAAACTAGAAGCATTATGTATTACATAAAAAAGATATATTTAATAAAAACATCTTTAGGAAAAAGCTTTCCCACTACTACTGATCTAATCAGTCTGTATGATGCATCTCTATGACAGTCCCTTGATAAACAAAATATTACTGAAGCCTAAGAATAGCTATATCCCTTTATATTTTCTTTAATTTCCTTGATGGCCAACAATATACACAGCAAGTACTTCTCAAGTATACTAACCTGGCAGTGCCATCAGATGATGCAGTAAGGATATAGCGATCTTCATGGGACCAGCAAAGATCATAAATGATATTGAGGTGACCACACAATTCTCTCATGAAACGCCCAGAAGGAATTTCATATACTACAGAAAATATTAAAAAATTAGTAGATTTCCAGCCAGAGAGTCCTTAATCCAATAACATACAAACATATAGCTTATAATAATTTGAACACAGTCTCTAAGAATAGCATCACCAAAGATATTTTCAGCATAAAAAAATCTCAAAGTCTACTTAAAAGTAGTTTTTCATTTTCTTCAGACACAAGAATTTATCCATATAAAATTTTATAGCATGCTACAATTACTCTCATCCCCTCAAAGTAACTTTCCTAATAATCTTTCACAATCAATTTATTAATCAAATAATAGATGACATTTAAATTGCAATTCACTTCAAAGATTCTATAATTTGGGTTTTCATGAATATTATTTTACCTGAAAATCAATTAAATTCCAATCAAAATTTTAATTATTTAAAAAAGAAATTTAAATTGTGCTACTATTAGAAAAGAATTCCTTTTAAAAAAAATATTTTATTGATTTATTTATTTGTTTGTCTGAGAGAGTGAGAGTGAGCGCCAGCTGGGGGAAGGGGCAAAGGGAGAGGGAGAAGCAGACTCCCTGCTGAGCAGGGGTCCCAATCCTGTCAGAATCCTGGGATCACCACCTGAACTGAAGGAAGATGCTTAACCAGGTGAGCCACCCAGGCACCCCTTGTTTGAAAAAAAAAAGCCAATACTAAAATGATATAATAAGAGAATTAACAGAGACCTAATCTGATAAACAAGACATTGCAGTAAGTTAGGTTCACAATGAAAGCTTTGAAAAAGTGACTTGAGAACAACAAAGTTTGCAAGTCTCTACTTCCACCTAGTGGTAAAACCAAATGCCCTTTAAAATACTAAGCAGCACAGAAGTACTTCTGGAATAGCAAAGAAAGACCTCAGAATATCTGTTCCCTGATAAAAGCAACAAGAACACCACAAAAATTATCCAAATTAACTTTTTCTGAACTCTAGAAGTTAAACAAAGGCTTGCAACAACCTGAGGAGCATTTATTCAAGAAAAACAGCTTAATATTGGTAAGAACATGAGCTTTGTGGCATTTTAACTTGCCATGGTCCCATTCCCCTCTCCCAAACTGCAGAGTAGCTTTAGAAACTAATAGTCTCACAACTTAAAGCCAGCAGCCTAGTAGCCATGGGATGGGCCAGAAAATATAAGAAGCTCCCCAAAGTCCCACACCCAATACTTACCACTAAAAAGCTCCATTCCCAGGGTTTGGCTTTCCTTGGCTTGGCTCAGAGCCTGCTCTGTGTGAAAAGCCCTAACCCCAGGGTGTATGCTGAAATAATCAGTGGCACAGCTAGCTGAGGCAGTGATGCCAAACTGAAGCTAAGGAGAGTGGCCAAGGAGAGGCTGAGCAAAAACGTAAAAGGAAAAAACTGGGAATGAAATGTCCACAGAGGACTATGAAAAGATCCAACAAATTCCTGGGAACCCAGCAGGACATATGTATGTGAACAAAAGACTAGAGGCCCTCTCTCCCTCTGACTGACCTGAAAGTGAGTAAGGCAGAGCTTCAACTGCCTGCGGTGAAGTGTGTGCATGCACACACACACACACACACACACACCCCAACTTGGTAAAGGCTGGGCAATCTACTCACTCAAAGCATTTAAAAATCTCTACCATAGCTGACCACTAAGCTAAGTGAGCAGAGACTTCAGCAACAACAAATTCTGGGCAGGTAGGTGCAGAGGAGGGGAAGGAGAGGAATCTGGTTTCCAGACATGCCACACATGTAATATGGAGACAAGAAAAACCAAAGCAGTCCAATAGAGCCACCCACACAGGAAACAAGGCAGTCCATAGAAACTGTCCATGAAGAAGCCAAGACATTATTCTGGACAAAAACTTTATTTAAATTCACTCTTACAGGGATGCCTGGGTGGCTCAGTTGGTTAAGCAGCTGCCTTCAGCTCAGGTCATGATCCCAGCGTCCTGGGATCGAGTCCCACATCGGGCTCCTTGCTCAGCGGGGAGCCTGCTTCTCCCTCTGCCTCTGCCTGCCATTCTGTCTGCCTGTGCTCGCTCCTACTCTCTCTCTGACAAATAAATAAATAAAATCTTAAAAAAAAAATTCACTCTTATAAATATGTTCAAAGATACAAAGAAAACCATGTCTAAAGAATGAAGGTATGAGAATAATTTCTTGCTAAAATAACAGTATCAATAAAGAGACAGAAATTATTTAAAAAAAAAACAAATTCTAGAGTTGAAAAGTACAATAATGGAAATAAACAATTTACTAAAGAGGTTCACTAACATATCTGAGCTGGCAGAAGAATCAAACTGAAGAGAGGTCATTTGAGATTATGCAGCCTGAAGAATAGGAGGAAAAATAGTGAAGAAAAATGAATAAAGCTACAGGGACTTGTGGGACACCACCAGGTATATCATTAATGAGATGATGAGAGTCTCAGAAGAGAAAAAATAGAAAGGAGAAGAACAATTTGAAGAAATAAAGACTGAAGACTTCCCCACTTTGTGAAAAACAGTAATCTACATATCCAACAAGCTAAACGAATTCCAAGTGGACACATCATAGCCGAACAATCAGAAACTAAACAGTCTTTAGTTTCTTCTGTGCTTTGGAGACATAAGCAATAAGTATGTCTAAATTTATACAGCATTCTGAATAAGTTCTTTAAGAATAAAGTAACACATATTTATCACTGAAATGCTAAAATATAAATCAGAATGAAAATAATTCTTTCACTACGCAAAAAAGAAATCACTATTAATTCTCTGGAGTAGGTATCTTAAGAATCTTTTTTCCTCCATGCACTGGTTTTGGTGAATTTGAAAAATAGCATAGTCATAATCAAACTACACAAGTAATTTTGTTTTTTAAAGCTAACATTATTTCATTAGGAGGAATACTTATTTAATAAATGCTAACCAAGCCAATTATGAGTCCTTGCTGCAAAGAATAAATCATCTGAAATAAACTGTGTGAGGCTGAGGGAAATTTAATACCACCTAGTACTTAGGGCAGATGCCCACAGGAGCAGGCAACTTCCTGCTGAGGAAGCTGGTTTCCATTATTACACAGAAATAAGGTAAAGTATTTAATGGCTCTCAGTTTAGAAGAGTAGAGAATGCTCACTTAAAGCTACAGAAATTTTCCTTTTTAAGATGGTTTTCTGTTATTTTTTAAAGGCAATTTGAAAGTGGGTTTTTGGTTTCTCTGCTGCCTTCCCTACTACTGAGAAATCGTCCTCTAGGTACTTCTGTCCTGAGCTATTACTTTCTAGTGCATATGAAATCTGACTGCTTTCATAATTTAAATTATCACTTCTATCAACTGACCACATGGACTAGAATTCCTCATGGGATTTATTAATCCCTTCATGTTTCTAAATTTCTGTATTTAAGATAAGAAAATGCTTACAAAAGTCCTCTTGCATGTTTCACAAATAAACTTACCACCCTTCATTTAATTATTCTCATTCTACTTCTGAACATATATTTTATAGAAAGCTGTGAAATAATTATTAAAAAACTGGGGGGTTACTCAAATTAAGATTTCAATGAATTTAAAAAAAAACAAACGTCTTCCACATTATCCTAAATAGATAGAATTATTACTCACAGATAATTGGATATCCATCTCGGCTGGCACAGGCTGCTGCTAATATTCTTCCATTATGAGAGAAAGCAAGACAAAAACATCCTCGTTCTCCTGTATTTAGTGAGAAGAGGTGCTTATTTGGGATACGGCAAGCCTAAAAACATACATTAAAAAAAATAAATTAAGAAGCATTAAAATTTGAAGGCTAGTTGTTAAATTACTGCAGTGGTAGAGCTTTATTTTTAAGCCCCTTGACTGTGATGCAGAGAAATAGGAAAGTAAACAGAATGGATGGAAAACTATAGTAAATTATTTTATTTCCTAACGAGGAGATCAGGTCTCCATAAAATAAAGTCACTTTACACTCCACATCTAGTACTTAATTCACCAAAAATATGAATAGAAAATTCGTAATTGAGGCGCCTATGTGGCTCAGTCATTAAGCCTCTGCCTTTGGCTCAGGTCATAACCCTAGGGTCCTGGGATTGAGCTCCATATCGGGCTCCCTGCCTGCTTCTCCCTCTTCCGCTTCCCTGCTCGGTTCCCTCTCTAGCTGTCTCTCTCTGTCAAATAAATAAATAAATTCTTTAAAAAAAAAAAAAAGGAAGATAATTCATTATCTGGTACTCTAAAGCTGTCACTATTGCATGCGCATTTGCACACATACACACACACACAAAATGATATGTATATATACTGCCACACACACAAAACGTCTTATCACAAAACATCATAACATCCTTATTCCATGACCGTGCCTAATATGTAATTTTTGCTGAGCCATAAACTTGTTCTGAGACCATAACTGCCCTAAAGGCCTAGCTTAAGCGTGGGATATATGGAATGCTCATTTTCTCTTTTTATCTCTTAAAATAACCATCATTTGTGGCTACCTTCTGAAAGGTTTTCAAAGTATCACCTCCTGTTGGTTTCTCATTCACTAATTTTATTAAAATTTCATAATTTTTATGTTTTCATTTCTATTATCAAATGAAACCAAAACTTTCCATGTATAATATCTACTGTAGAAAATACTACTTTTATTTATCCTAATTACACCTCTTCCAAACTTTAGTGAGCCTTAGTTCCTGGGTTTATTATTTTGCAAGTTCAATTAAACATATATTGGTTCTTTACTAGATGCAATGAGTGTGGTACACTTCCTTGCAAATGTCTTTTCATATATAAGTCACAGCATCCTGAGTGTTTGGATAAATTAAGATTTTGGATAAGCTTTTTGGCAATGGCTCAGATGTACAAAATGAACCACTCTACTCTTTGTGGAACTAAGTAAGAGATTTGCAAAACTGTATTAGCAATGCTTCTTGCTACTGCAAAATATGATAACCATTAATAAAAGCTTAAATACTCCTCAATCTATGGTGGAAAAATATACATATATAATTCCATCAAAATGTGATTCACTGTGAAGAAGCTGGGGACTATAAAAAAATCTCATGAACCTATTAGAATGATCCATTTTTTTAATAAAATCCACTTTACTAAGAAAACTCATTAAAGGACTTACCTCTTAAAACATCAAAAAATATTTTTTTAATTGCTGTTATGGATTGAATTTGTCCCCCAAAATTTGTATGCTGAAGCTCTAATTCTAGTACCTCAGAATGTAGCAGTATTTGGAGATGAAAAAATTTTTTTTTTTACTTTATTTAAGCTTTATTTAAACATATGATGTAACCCCACCACCCTCACCCAACCCCTCTTCCCCCCCCCCCCCCTCAGTTTGTTTTATGACATTAAGAGTCTCTTTTGGTTTTTCTCCCTCCCGATCCCATCTTCTTTCATTTTTACTTTTCCTACCACCTTAACTCCCACCCCCGTTTGGAGATGAAAATTTTTAAAGAGCTTTCTTTTTAGAGTGGAGTCCTAAACTCCACTAATAAGACTTGCTGTCCCTGGGACGCCTGGGTGGCTCAGTCAGTTAAGAGACAGCTTTTCAGGCTCCTTGCTCAGCAGGGAGTCTACTTCTCCCTCTGCTTGCCACTCCTCCTGCTTATGTATGCACTCAAGCTCTCTCTCTGACAAATAAATAAATAAAGTCTTAATAATAATAATAAAAAAAGACTTGCTGTCCTTGTAAGAGGAAGAGACACCAGGGATCTAAATGCAGAGAGAAAAGACCACAAAGAGGAGCAAGATGGCAGCTATATGCCAGCCAAGGAGAAAGGCCTCTGAGTAAACCAATCCTGACAACCATTAACCTTGGGACTTCAGCCTCCAGAACTATGAAGGAGTAAGCTTGTTATTTAAGCTACCCCATCTGTGGTTATTTCCTTCTGGCAGCTCCAGCCAACAGATAAAACTAACCTAAGTCCTCAAACAAAGAACCTATGATAGTGCTTTTATGCACATGATACATACTGTATTATGAATTATCAAATAAATTAAAAGCAAGGATAATCTGAGAGTTTCTAGTAAAAAGCTAATTACCCTCAGAGCTACTGGGGCTTTTAAAATAAATATAGGCAGGGACGCCTGTGTGGCTCAGTTGGTTAAGTGGCTGCCTTCGGCTCAGGTCATGATCCCAGTGTCCTGGGATCGAGTCCCACATCGGGCTCCTTGCTCGGCAGAGAGCCTGCTTCTCCCTCTGCCTCTGCCTGCTACTCTGTCTGCCTGTACTCTCTCTCTCTCTAACAAATAAATAAATAAAATCTTTAAAAAAAAAAATAAATATAGGCAGCTCTAAATGAATTGAGAATAATCAAGTATTTCACCTGCCCAGGTAGTCGTTTCCACTTCACTACTTCTTTGGAATCTTCTAGTCCAGGTTCTGCATCTACTGAACTGGCCTCATGGTGTCCTTCACAATACACTGGTTTACCTTTCTCCTCCTGGACAGCCACCACAGAACGGTAAGATGGCTTTATCTGAATGTGTATAGAAGATGAGAAAATGTAAATATCAAATTAATCCTTTTTTCTTATCTAGTATCTAGGGTCTTTTAAATATTGAAACAAACAACATGGAAATGTTTTCAAAATGTAACCCAGAAAAACATTCTACTTTTTGTACACTATTCTAAATAAGATGAAAAGTACTTGGTTCTATAGCCAAAAAGCCCTGAAAGTTGGGAGAAAAAAAACAGAACTCCAATGGTTACATGAAATGGTTTTAATAACTCTAGCCGTTTGTTTCTGCCTCTTCACCAATACCTATCAGATGTTATGTCACAGCTCTGATATACTCTGGTATTCCTCACTTTAATATCACAAAACTGATATCAAAAAGACCTAAAGTTTTTAAACATTCCTTTCCTTAAAAAGAGATTTAACTCCATTCAAATTAATGCAAACCAACCCTGTAGTCACACTTACATAATATCACTTATAGAACATGCAACTGTCCTGAAATGTCTTATTGCAAATAAGACAAAAACAAAAGTCTTGTTTCAAAACCAATTCTTTGCTAGAATCATTCATTGTTTTAATCTGTGGAAAACAGCAGTAGAAACATCATTTATCGATTATTTGAATAATATTATGGAAAGTGTGCCTGTAAATCATGGTACTGCAAATGCCTGGGCCAAATATAGCTTGTTGTCTTTGCCAATAAGGTTTTATTGTTACACATGCATACCCATCTGTTTAACACTGGTTACATATGTCTGTGTAGCTACTTTCTCACTATAAAGGTAAAGCTGAGTAGTTGCAACAAAACCTGTATGGCCTACAAGGCCTAAAATATTAACTACTCTTGGGCTTTACAGAAAATATTTGTCAACACCTACTTTACATCATTCTTTTACCTTTAATTTTTAAAAAAACAGTATTACCTCTTAAAAATTCTCCTCACACTGAAACTTACATTTAGTACTTAATATTTACGTATCTTTTATATATCAGCTAGCATAGTCTTAATACATAATTAAAGTACCTTTATATTCTAGAAATCTAATAAAATGATTTTAGAGGCCTTATCTTTTTAGAAATGAAAAACATCACCATTTAATTTCAACAACAGAGAACATATCTTTCTATGTGCTATTATTAACTTACACATTCTGGAACTTTCAATCCTCTTACAGTTACATATAATGTTGATGGATAATGATTCCTTGGATATTTTGACCACCATTCAAAAACTTCAACAATATTTAATTGGGATCGAGGCTTAGTAGGTGGGTAATACAGTTGCAAACGAAGTTTTGAATTGATGTTTACATTTCCATTGGCTCCGAGAAGCTTAAAATAAGAATTCCAATAAAATATTATTTTCACTAAGAATAAATATGTCTAGTAAGCAACAGTACATAGTCAAAAACTCATTTTAAAAAGATTAATACAGCATGCTGAATTTCCTTAGATATATAAAGCAAAGAATAATGACACAGTTGGTTAAACACAATTCCAGATCATTTCGACAAAAGGTGACCCAAATTACTTTTTAAATATTTTCCTGATAGATGCCTAGTCTGTACAAGTTCAGGCTGTTGGTAAAGCATTTACATTACTGTGTCAGGTGTTACTTGGCACAAAGGAGGTAATCAAGATACCTCTGTTTGAAATAACAGTGATAAAGTTAAAATGCATAGTATTTAAACACAAAAAGACATTTTCTATTTATTCAGTATCAGTATTTTTTTTTTAAGATTTTATTTATTTATTTGACAGAGAGAGATCACAAGTAGGCAGAGAGACAGGCAGAGTGAGAGGAGGAAGCAGGCTCCCTGCTGAGCAGACAGCCCAATGCGGGGCTCGATCCCAGGACCCTGAGATCATGACCTGAGCCGAAGGCAGAGGCTTTAACCCACTGAGCCACCCAGGCGCCCAATATCAGTATGTTTAATGAACAGCTTTAAAAAAATTTTTTGAGAGAGTGCATGCGCAGGAGAGGAGAGGGAAGACAAAGTGCCCTTGCACATGCACAAGCCTGGCAGGGAGGTGAAGAGAGAAAATCTTAAGCAGACTCCACACCCAACGCAAAGCCCAACCTAGGGCTCAATCTCACTGTGAGATCATGACCTGAGCCGAAATCAGGAGTCTGATGTTTAACCAACTGAGCCACCCAGGCGCCCCTTTAACGGTAACATTTTAATGTTTAATGGTAACATTTCAATTTTTAAGAAGTCAAAATCATTTTCAAAAAGTAATTAACAGGGGCGCCTGGGTGGCTCAGTGGGTTAAAGCCTCTGCCTTCCGCTCAGGTCATGATCTCAGGGTCCTGGGATCGAGCCCCGCATCGGGCTCTCTGCTCATCAGGGAGCCTGCTTCCTCCCTCTCTCTCTCTGCCTGCCTCTTGACTACTTGTGATCTCTGTCAAATAAATAAGTAAAACCTTAAAAAAAAAAAAGTAATTAACATAAACTCATTCCAGGCACTAATCACATTTAAAAATATTTTAGTCTACCTTCTTAAAAAAGGCTATTCAGTAAAAAACCTAAAACAACTTACATTTAAACTAAATAAATGGAGATGTTTATGAGAAAAATAAAAATCTCATCAACTCAAAATAGGTCCTCTTTCACTAGACTATGAATCTAAGTGGAAAATGTCATGTTAACCTCTGTGTCCTCTACAAGTAAGGAGGAGACAGGTGGGAGCTTTTGCAACAGCTGAGGCAGAACATGAAGGTGACAGCCTAGGAGAACAAGGACTGAGAGCAGAGAATATATTCAGTAGCTTTACTGACTGACGCAACTTGGAAAGGGAAAGAAGGGAAGATTTAGGAAAGACTCTAAGGCAGTGCTGTCCAACAAAATCTTCTGTGATGATGCAAACATTTTATACTTGTGGTACCCAACACAAGACACACTGGTCATATATGGTTTATCGAGCACTTGAAGTTTGACTAGTGCAACTGTGGAACTCAATTTTTAATTACATTTAATTTTAATTAATTAATTTGAATTCATTAGCCACATGTGATCTGTGGCTACCAAAATGAACAGTGCAACGCTAAGGCTCTAAATGTGGGAGACTGGGCTGATGGCAGTGCTATCCACTGAAGTAGCAGATACAAAGGGGTAAGGGATTTAGGTAGGATTCTCAGATTGGGGGAAGTCTGTTATTTATAAGTTGTCCAAGTTGAAATATCTGAAATCTGAGGTGGAGGCAAGAAAAGAGTTTAAGAAAAGTAGAATAAAGCTGAAACCATGAGTAGGATTGATATTAGAGAGGTAAGTGGAAGACCATGAAGGAAACTGAAGGAACGGGAATAGGAAAAAGTAGGAAAGGATGGTGTCAAGAAAACCCAGGTAACAGAGTTTCAAAAGAGTGATGTATTAAACACACACAGGTGTGATAAAAGTATAAAGGAAAAATGTTCACTCACTAATGTGGCAAATAGAAGTCACTGATGATTTGTCTGGAGATACTTTCAGAGCTGACACAAAATCCAGATTGCAGTGTGTTCAGGAATGAGGCATCAATCAACAGAGCTGGCAAAAATATAGCCCATTTCATTCCTAGCCTTTTAGGGAAGGATGTAAAGTCAATGGAGGTCATAAGCTGAGGGATGGTTATGATATACAGAGATAAAGAACAGTTTCAATAGAGGCGTTCAGTAATTAAATATTAAGCCCTGAGAGACTTCCTTCATAAACCCTACTCCTATCTGCCTGAAGCTTTTAAGAGAATAATATTATAAGGAGATATTATTCCCCAGCTTCTAAATCATACTTTCTATAGGTTGTTTTAATATTCACCATGCAATCTAGTTTACACTAGTATGATGCTTAGCATGAGTCAATGACTAAAATCAGCCCAAGATCCTGTCATTATGGTTACAATTATATAATGTAGAATGTGGCTAAATAAGGCTTTATTATTTTATAATGTATAAGAATAGTAATATATATATGCTAAATGAATTAAAAGTGCCTCTAGTTGAGAATTAAGATAGTCTCATTTATATCTGGGTAGGGTCCGTTGGGGTTTATTTGAACCACTACAGTAACTTTACAGTTATCTAGGACATTACTGGAATCAATGGTACAGGTATTAACACACTTAAACTTTAATTTGATTCATGTCACTTTCTTAAAGACTTTATTTACCTATGTGAGAGAGAGAAAGCACAAGCAGAGGGGAGAGGCAAAGGGAGAGGAAGAAGTAGGCTCGCTGCTGAGTGCAGAGCCGGACGCAGGGTTCCAGGATCTTGACCTGAGCTGAATGCAGATGCTTCACCAACTGAGCCACCCAGCCCCCCCCCCCCCCCCACCATGCTACTTCCAAAGATGGATTTTTCCTAGTCCATACATTTGTTAATTTTCTCAACAGATATTCACTGAACACTTTCTGTGTGCCACTAATATGCTGGGAGCCGGTGATAATTAAAGGAGAGTTTCAAGAGAGTGCTATAAAAATGCAGAGATCTGGTAAATAAGGACTAAAACGTGTTCAAGGAATTTGTCAAAAAGAAGTCACTTCGTTGACTTTGAAAAACTTAGAATCTATGAAGGCAATACACAAGTGTTACAGTAAGGAAGTACACAGAATACTTAACACCTTGTAGGGGGCAGAGATGGGAGAATTCCTGATTTGCCATTTCTGCCAATGGCATAAAATGGATAAATAAAAATCTACATACACTTAAAGGTAAAAATGCTATAAGACATTGTTTCCCAAGCGCAATTTGTAATTATTACTGTAGTTCTGCACAAATCTTAGCATTTTTAAAAAAATATTTTATTTATTTATTTGACAGATGGAGATCACAAGTAGGCAGAGAGGCAGGCAGAGAGAGAGGAAGAAGCAGGCTCCCCGCCCAGCAGAGAGCCTGATGCGGAACTTGATCCCGAGACCCTGGGATCATGACCTGAGCCGAAGGCAGAGGCTTTAACCCACTGAGCCACCCAGGCGTCCCAAATCTTAGCATTTTTAAAAGGAATAAAAGTGCTTTCTGATAAGACCACACAATGACAGTATTTACTATGTGAAAACAGCACTTTTTTGGGTTTTTCTTTTTTTTTTTTTCTTTTTTTTGCTCTAAAGCAGTATGAAGGGATACAGAAAAGTTTAACAGGTTACAAAAGGGTAATTTCAGAAGCTATAGTGGACGAAGGGATTCCTAAGTCCACTTTATTTCCCCTCACAGCCAATCTGGCTTCCTTTTAGCAGTCAGACTGCACTCTTTTTTTTTTTTTTTTTTTTAAAGATTAAATTTATTTTCAGAGAGAGAGAGAGAGAGCATGCGAGCACGCACACATGCAGCAGGGTAGGGGGAGAGGGAGAGATGCCAAGCAGTCTCCATGCTCAGTGAAGATCCCCACACAGGGCTGGATCACATGACCCTGAGATCATGACCTGAGCTTAATCACCCAGGTGTCCCAGACTACACTTCTTTTAAAGCCTCTCTCTAACCCCCAATATGGATTAAGTACCTTACCTGCTTTTTCACAGCATCTACTCTATAGCACATAATCATGCGAGTAACATGTTTATATGGAAACTGAGCTGGAGGGCAAGGACAATGTCTAATTTATCTATGTATGCTCTGTATTTAGCAGAGTATTGTCACTTCACAGACAATAAATATTATTCAATGGATGGATAGACAAATAGAATATAAATTATACAAAATAGGTTAATTTCAAGACTTTTAAAAAAAATTTAATTTGTATGTGTGTGTGTGTGTTCCAAGATTCATTGTTTATGCACCACACCCACTGCTCCATGCAATACATGCCCTCCTTAATACCACCACCAGGAAAACCCATCCCCGGACCACCCCCCTTCAAAACCCTCAGTTTGTTTCTCAGAGTCCACAGTCTCTCATGGTTTGTCTCCCCATCCGATTTTTTATAACTCATTTATATTTGAAGTCAGAAATAAAGGATACCAGATAAAAGAATTATAAAATTAACATTTCCCCTTTTGTAAAAATCAACCTATCACATCTCCCATCTATGCTGAAACACTCTAGTTAAAGACACCATCATTTCCTACCAAGATTACTGTAAGAATTTTCAACCTTAATCTTACAGTATATATATGTACACCCTCTCTAATTCATCCTCCACCAAGCAAAGTAACCTAAGACATAAGATGGGTTATTCTACTGCTTTTTTAAAAATTTTATTTATTTGACAGACAGAGGTCACAAGTAGGCAGAGAGAGAGAGAGATAGAGAGAGGAAGAAACAGGCTCCCTGCCGAGTAGAGAGCCCAATGCAGGAGTCAATCCCAGGACCCCAAGATCACGACCTGAGCCAAAGGCAGAGGCTTAACTCACTGAGCCACCCAGGTGCCCTATTCTACTGTTTTGTTTAAAATCTTGGGACGCCTGGGTGGCTCAGTTGGTTAAGCGGCTGCCTTCTGCTCAGGTCATGATCCCAGGGTCCTGGGCTTCTTGCTCAGCGGGGAGCCTGCTTCTCCCTCTGCCTCTGCCTGCCACTCTGCCTGCCTGTGCTCACTCCCACTCTCTCTCTGACAAATAAATAAATAAAATCTTTAAAATCTTATAATGGCTTTCCATTGTTCTTTAGAATTCTGTAATGGCTTCCTGTTGCTATAAAGGCTTCAGAGACCTTGCATGATCAAGACACCATTTGCCCCCTCATTCTCTGTCCTCCAATCTCAGTGGCCTTTTGGTTATTTGAGGGTATCTCGCTCCTTCCAACATCAGGGTCTTTGCAGATATGGTACCCTCTATCTACCCATAACTCTCTCTTTCCCTCCTGCTAACATCTAGCTAATACTCAGGTTCAATGTTTTTTCCTTAGGAAATCTTTCCCTGACCTCCACACGGTATTTACAAAAATTGCAATAATCGATAAATTTATAAGCAATTGTTTTATATCTGTCTTCCTTGCTAGAAAATGAAGTCAACAAGGTCAAGGAGTTTATTTTCTTGTTCACTGACTTGAACCATTGCTGGCACACAGAAAGGGTTTAATAAATATCTTTTAAGGTGAATAAATGATGGCAGGTTGTTGTGTATCTTTTTTTTCTTTTTTAAGATTTTATTTATTTGTCAGAGAGAGAGAGAGAGAGCGAGCACAGGCAGACAGAGAGGCAGAGGGAGAAGCAGACTCCCTGCCAAGTAAGGAGCCCGATGTGGGACTCGATCCCAGGACGCTGGGATCATGACCTGAGCCAAAGGCAGCCGATTAACGAAGTGAGCCACCCAGGCATCCCTGTTGTGTATCTTTTTTAATACTACATACTCAGAACCAAATAGTGTATCTGGCACACACTAGACACTCAATAGATATTTAAGAATCCAAGTATCACCTTAGCTTACATTAATAATTCTTCACAACTGAAATCTTAGATCACAGCTCCTTATATGAAACTAAACTGCTGAGGAAAATGCAGCCAATCAGATTTGAAGATGATTTTAAAGCATTTAAAATGGATGAAAAACATACCTTGAGAAATGCCCAGGCAATTTTCCGAAAGCCACATTCTTGGTTTTGAACTTCAGAATTATTCCTAATTTCATCCATGCTTAAGAAATCAAGAATCTGTAAATAAGTATAAAAAATTACTTCACAGAATACTAACCTACCTAAAATTTAATATTTTCTAGTAACATATTATTGAAATTTAAAAAGTAAGTTGTACACTTAAAAGGTGTTTTCTTCACAGGAAAGAAATGCATTTATTTCATTCAGCTTTACGTTAACTCATCCTGTTAGAGAGTATTTTTTGACCAGTTTACCTTTTATTAATAAATCATTTATTAAGATTTAATTCACATCAAAGACCAAGTATTAATCACCTCAAATATAGTCTAGGCACAAATATTCCGGTCACAGAATTCTTAAGCTTTAATCTTTTATTTTTTTATGTTTGAGTGCAGAGTCAAACGACTATTTAACAAACTCATGATCTTATCTCTGGGTCCTTCCTTGCAACACCTTCCTGAAGTTGGGGATTTTCTCTTTGGATATATGCTGTCATTAGGCATCTCAAGTGGATTTCTTTCATTACCTACATCCTGTCTAGATGTTAAAACTCATGGAATTTGGAACGAAGCTGCCACAGACTTCTCTGTATTCTACATACTTGTCAGAGACTATCACTTTGAACTTAACTGGTGCTTCTCAAAAGTTTAGCTAAGATAACAAATCTTTATAGATAGCTTAAAAAATAATAAGGACTCCATTCATCCCTCTTCCTTATACACTTAAATCTGTTCTTGGATACAATAGAAGCTCAGTGAAAAAACACTCACAATACAAGAAAAATATATAACAAAGTAAAAACAACTTGTAATCTAGATCCATAGATGATCAACATTAACATCTGGTTTATACACCTAAACCTTTTTCTGTGCATTCCTAAGTAAATGCATGTTACTATAAATCTAATGCTATTTTGTAAATGTATATTTTTATATACCATGTAGTGAATATTTCAAGTCAATACATATATATATGTATTTCATCATGTTAATGTCTGCCTAGTATACTTTAATATTACAAACACCATAAAGTTAATAAGAACTATTATTTACATAACCAAACCTCTTCCTCATTCAAGAGATGTGTCTTCCTAAAATTTTGACTGTTAACAGCATTTAAGTATTCTTGCACACACATTGTTGTGTTCTTATAGTTTTTCCCTTAGTAGTAATGCCGAAGAGTAGAATAATGATTTTTAAGACTTCTAACAGATATCAAGTTGTCCTTAATAAACTCTAAAAAGCTGAAATCAAAAGTAGCTTTATAGACAATAATACATTATGTTAAAACTTGAGAAGCAATTGCCACTCTGGAAAACAGTATAGAAGTTCCTTAAAAAGTTAAAAACAGAGCTATCCTATAACGCAGCAATTGTGCTACTAGGTATTTATCCAAAGAATACAAAAATACTTATTCTAAAGGGTACATGCACCCCAATATTTATAGCAGCACTATCAACAACAGCCAAACTATGGAAAAAGCCCAAATGTCCACTGACTGAAGAATGGATAAAGAAGCTGTGGATGTGAGGCAGGGGAGAAGCAGGCTCCCTGCTGAGCAAGGAGCCCGATGAAGGACTTAGTCCCAGGAAGCTGGGATCATGACCTGAGCCGAAGGCAGCCACTTAACTGAGCCACCCAGGCGTCCCTAGAGTTTATTAGTGCTAAGTGAAATAAGTCAGAGGAAGATAAATACCATATGATTTCACTCATGTGCAATTTAAGAAACAAAACAGATGAACACAGGGGAAGGGGAAGGTAAGGAGAAATAAGATAAAAACAGACAGGGAGGCAAACCAGAAGAGACTCTTAACTATAGAGAACAAACTGAGGGTTGCTGGAGGGGAGGTGAGTGAGGGGATGGACTAAGTGGGTGGTGGGGATTAAGGAGGGCATTTGTTGGGATGAGCACTGGGTGTGATATATAAGTGATAAATCACTAAAGTCTATCCTGAAACTAAAAAAACCAAACCAAACCAAACCCCCCAAAAACCTTAAGAAGAAACCAAAAATGTCAAAATCCAACAATCTTTCTTAAATTTATGACTATTACTAAAATGAATGTGAAGGAACATTATAACCAAGGACAAATTTCTATGACAAATAAAAAGTTCCTTGACATACAAGTTATTACTCTTTTTAAAAAAAAAAAATTATTTATTTATTTATTTGACAGACAGAGATCACAAGCAGGCAGAGAGGCAGGCAGACAGGCAGGCAGAGAGAGAGGGGGAAGTGGGCTCCCTGCTGAGCAGAGAGCCCAATGCGGGGCTCCATCCCAGACCCTGGGATCATGACCTGAGCCGGAGGCAGAGGCTTTAACCTATTGAGCCACCCAGGCGCCCCCAAGTTATAGTACTCTTTAAAAAAATCACAGCTTTGTATAAATCATACAATATAATCACAGATGTAAATGGTGGAATATTCATATCACAAACATATACAAATCATCTGAAAGTTAAAGATCAAAAAAACAGTAATTCCACCAATAATATGCCAATAAGTCATTGGTGATGTTCATGCCCTGCTTTTCCAACTCCCCATCTTGCTTAAACTGAAAGAGAGGTTTCTCTACTTCCTTTTGCTTATAGAGAGATGACATGAAGTAGAGAAAAGAAAGGTGTATTTTAGATTCAAACCATACTTAAACACAAATTACCTAGGCTTAAAACTGGAGTAACCTTGGGTAAAGAACTTTACACTCTGAACATTGATTTCTTTTGCCATTAAAAAAAAGTTAGAATAACAAGTCAGCTCAAAGGCCATATATTTCATTTTTTAAAAAATATTTTATTTATTTATTAGACAGAGAGAGAGAGATCACAGTAGGCAGAGAGGCAGGCAGAGAGAGAGGGGGAAGCAGGCTCCCTGCTGAGCAGAGAGCCCGATGCGGGGCTCGATCCCAGGACCCTGAGATCATGACCTGAGCTGAAAGCAGAGGCTTGAGCCACCTAGGGGCACCCCTATATTTCATTTTTAAAAAAGATTTTATTCATTTAAGAGAGAGAGGGAGAGACAGAGACAGCACAAGCAGGGGGAGAGGCGGTGGGGGAGGAGAAGCAGACTCCCCCATGAGGTTCATGGGGCTCAGTCCCAGGACCTGGAGATCATGACCTGAGCTGAAGGTAGATGCTTAACTGACTGCTACCACCCCAAAGGCCATCTATTTCATAAAGCCTTCCCTGACAGCCCTGACCCTCTATCCACCCTCTACATCTAGGAAGTTCTACTTCATCTTGGTTATATATTACATTTTATTAGTCAAGTGGTCTGTGTGTGTTCATCTTTCTTTCCCTTGGTTGTGTACAAACTCTTAGAGAGTCTGATACTGTTAGATGAGTTTACAGTTTGTAAAATTGGTTAACAATGGAGGATTGTATAGATATAGATTAGATTCATCACTTCAGTTTACAGTCATGGCATTACTGTCAGAATTAAATAATTCCAAGTGAATTACACAGCTAACTACTTACACTGGTAAATGCTCAGCACATATACTATTATAGCATATTACATCTCCACAGCCTATTACAAACACTAAATCCTAGGGATAAAATCCTCACAGTACTTTCTTGCATTACTAAACAACTAAAAACAATAGCTTACATTTATGCTATTAAAATATTTAACAAAATTTAGTGTAAATTGCTCCATTTCACTCATACCTCAAAAAACAAGATGACTTTAGGGCTCTCATCAAAATCTCGAAGCAAATAGGGGAAGTTTTCATTAAATATAATTTGTTCTTCCCACTCTGGAATTCTTGATTTTAACTGTTTAAAATCATATGGCTGGGTCATAATAGGAAGAATGTAATCCACACTTTCTTTTTCATAGTGAGATAAAATGGGCCGTTCACTGTCCAAAAAAAGATGCTTCCATTAACATGATTCTTTATGATAATTTTGAGAAGGTGAGAAAAATATAGTGATCAAGGTGAAGAAATAATGAATAGTCATGATATACAATGAAAAATTATTTTGACTGTCCACATCAAGAAAATTACAAATTTATGACACTTAGAAATGATAGTACCCTACTACCATCTTGTATCTATATACTATCAATTGGTTTCACAGAATTATCTTATTACAAAAATATAAAGTTAGAGTGTGACAGAGCTAGACTCCTTCAAAATCTTAAATAAGTTTGTAATAAAATAGTACACTACATTTAAATAAGAAAATGAGCACAATAGGATTGCAAACTCTTTGAGGTGTGTCATATTTTTTTTGTATGCCCTAAGATAACAGATAATAACAGAATTTTGATAATCTTCACAGTCCTCATCACTGTCATTTTTCCAAGTAAATGACTTTTGAATTCTAGTATAATCAATTATTTTACGGTGCTTTTTATTTATAAGCTTCAAGCACATATTAGCTATATAATATTAGGAAAAAATAAAAAGTCAAGATTTACTGACTTCACATGAGGCCCAAGTAACATGTTAACTTCAAAAGAAAAATATTAAGTTAGACAATTAAAGCATGTACAGTCCAACATGCAATGATTTATACTGCAAGTTCAAATGCCATAAATTAGTCATTAAGTTAGGGAGAAGCTCTCTCAACTCACCTCCAATTAAAATGAATCAACGAATTAGGAAATGTTCTCTATTTCTTCTAGAAAACATACTGATCAGTATCAATGGTCTAAGAACATCTACAACCAGTAAATTATTCTCTAATACAAATCCTTAGCTCTATTTCCACTGAGTTTTTTTTAAGATTTTTAAAATTTATTTGATTGACAAAGAGAGAGACAGTGAGAGAGGGAACAAAAGCAGGGGAAGTGGGAGAGGGAGAAACAGGCTTCCCGCTGAGCAGGAAGCCAGATGCGGGGCTCCATCCCAAGACCCTGGGATCATGACCTTAGCCTAAGGCAGACGCTTAACAAATGAGCCACCCAGGAACCCTGCCACTGATTTTCAGTGGCAGAAAAGAGGACTTCTACTATAGACAGTTTCAATCTCAAGGGTTGGCTGTACAATTTAAAAAAATTACCTATCAGCTTTCTTGACATATTGACCAGTATTCTCATCAATCACATGAATTTTTACCATTGGGTGAGAAATCATATAATCGGACTTAAGTCGATCAGTGCGGTGAATGTAAACTCCCAGGACAAGATCATCATCAAGCAAACATTTGGGATCAACTGGACTATCTCGGCTTGTTACTTCATGAACACCATCACCATCAGTGTCTTCATTATCATCTGAAACTACATGCATGGAAGAAAATCAACATTATAATTAATTCTTCCCACAACAATATATTTAACAATATACACTGAATTTAAATATAAGCTAATCTTTACAATCCATGATTATTTGTCTTTGTTAACAAAGTAACTTACAAAGGAAAAAAAAGAAAAAGCCAGACAAGAGCAGATTACACTGAGAGTAAAATATTACATTTACTAATGCATCAAAATAGGATGAGGAATCTTCCTTTTTTTCCCTAACAAGGACCAAGAACACAAAAGGAAAATAGTAAGAACAAAAGACAAAAAGGTGATTTTATCTAGTGGAATATGCAATACTCAATTCATCTGTAACTGTAATTTCTGCTTCTGGGTTGAAAGTAGTAGGATGTAGCAGGTCAATGCTTCTCATAACAACAACTTGAAAAAGCCAAATGAATTACAAAAACCTTACTGGTAAAGGCATCAGAAGACAGAGACAGAGACAATGTACAGCAGATGGGCTAAAATTCCAGAAAGGGAGAATCATTCAGTGGTAAGCTGATGGACTAGTAGCTATTTTTTTTTTAAGATTTTATTTATTTATTTGACAGAGAGAGAGATCACAAGTACGCAGAGAGGCAGGCAGAGAGAGAGGGGAAAGCAGGCTCCCTGCTGAGCAGAGAGCCCGATGCAGGGCCCGATCCCAAGACCCTGAGATCATGACCTGAGCCGAAGGCAGAGGCCTAACCCATTGAGCCACCCAGGCGCTCTGACTAGTAGCTATTTTAGTCTCTGGGGACATTTGCTGTTTCAGGGTGTGGGCTGAGGATCAGGGTTTGGCCCCACAAAAGGTCACCACTGGGAGAAAGAGTACCCACAAAACTTTTAGTGGTAAGTGGCTGATGGGGCTAAAGCAGTCTCATTAGAGATCTGAGGAGCCTCAAACACATAGCTAATTTTCCTCCACAAAACTGAATTCTGAGGCTATGTGATAGGCTAAAGAAGTAGTGAAATCTCTCAGGCTTGTGGTACTAGGAGATGATGACCCACCAAGGGGAGGGGCCTGAAACAAAAAGGGCAAAATAAAGCCCTAGAGGGCATGGTCATTTTCCACCTATAACTGCTTTTCACCTGGCACCACTTACCAACTCTGGGCACAACCAGAGGTTGAGAATCCAGGCATGGCCCTGGCAGAAGGCCCCTACTGGGGGACAGAGAAACCAACAGAGATTCTGACATTCACATGGGGCTAGAGTGACAAAACTGTAGACCTGAGGGGCCTCAAACACATGGTCAGTCTTCCCTTCAAGGCATCTGCCAAATTCTGAAGCTGAATAGGACAGAAGGCTAAAGGACCAGGCTGAAAACCTCAGAAGGCCAAAACTGAATCTTTGAGGCTGAAGAGACAAATACCTGCCAGATTCTCAGTTCAAATCTCCTATAATGCCACATCTTAGAAATGGGGCAAATCAAAGATACAGTTTTTATCAAAACTACAATCTAGCCCTGACATAGCCCAATTCCTGATGGATTAAAATCAGTTTTTTCACCCTATCTGCCTAAGAGAGTAAAGAGGAAACCTTTTCTAGTAGAAGATAAAATCATCTGTAGCCTCTAGCATTCTATACACAACATGCAGTATATAATAAAAAGTTACTACATATAAAAGAGGCAAGACTATAGGACCAACAACCAGGAGAAAAGACAGAAAACAGAAGCTGACCCACAGATGATCCATACTGGAATTAGCACACAAGGACTTTAGATAACTATGATTATTAATACGTTCAAGAAAATAAAGGAAAAAATGAGTTAAAATGGAGAACTGGAATCCATTAAAAAACCCAACAGACTGGGTGCCCGTGTGGCTCAGTTGGTTAAACTACTGCCTTCCGCTCAGGTAATGATCCTGGAGTCCTGGAATCAAGTCCTGCATCGGGCTCCCAGCTCTGCAGGGAGTCTGCTTCTCCCTCTGACCTCTCCCTCTCATGCTCTCTCTCACTCTCTCTCTCAAATAAATAAATAAAATCTTAAAAAAAAAAACAAACCAACAGACATTCTGGAAAGGAAAAATATAGCATCTGAGGAGTGCCTGCGTGGCTCAGTTAATGTCTGGTTCTTGATCTCAGCTCAGGTCTTGATCTCGGGATTCAGAGTTCAAGCCCTGCATTAGGTTTCATGTTGAGCATGGAGGATACTTAAAAAAACAAAACAAAACAACACAGCATTTGAAATTAAGAACTCAATAAGATAAGAGGACATATCCTCTATTATATACACATACCCATTAATATTATGTTGGACACAAAGAAAGACATGATATGTGAAAAAGAAAAAAGAGCAGTATCAATACTCAAACATAAGCATAATGGAAAAAATTTTTAAAAAGAATATAAGGAAAAAATCACAAACAAGTAGACATACTTAAAAAAATAAATGTGAATTTATAATTTAGAAAAAGAGAAGGGAATAATGAAGAAGCAATATTCTAAAAAAAAATTGAATAATTGAATTTTCCACAACTGATAAGTGATATCAACCAAAAACTCTAAGCAGGGTAAATTCGAACAAAGCATATTTAGGCATAATGTGATAAAATACTGATATCAAAGACAAAAAGAAAATCTAAAGATGAGTCAGATGAAAAAAAAAGTCACATTCCCACTAATGGGACATAATTGCTAGAAAGAGAAATGATGGAAGCCAAGAGACAACTGTATGACTTCTCCAAAGTACTAAAGAAAACGAACCTACAACCTAAAATTCTATGCTAGCAAATACAGTTCAAAAATGAAAGTAAAGGCATTTTAACACAACAAAATCTAAGGGGATTAGCAGGCCTGTACCAGGAGAAATATTAAATTGAGCTCTTCAAGCAAATGAAAAATGGAAAAATGAAAATTCATTAAGGAAAAAGTAAATTTGGGGATGAATATAAATTAATATCAGCTGTACAAAATGGTCACTATAATGGCTGTGAAGCTTAAAATACATGAAGAACTAAAATGCATAATAAGAAACCTATGAGACAGGAAAGAGAGAGATACAGAAAAAGCACGTGACAAAATTCGGATGGAATTAAACTATCCTAATGCTTTAGCAGTGTTGAGGAAGCATATTTTGTTAGGGAGTTAATCTGTATTAGACTATAATAAGTCAAGAATAAACTCAATGTTCTTGAGGATAAAAATGACAAAACTGTAAAAATATGTATAATTAAGTTAATCAAAGAAGAAAAATGTTTAAATAAATAATTCAAAAGAAGACAAGGAGAAAAAGGAATATAAGACAGGTGGATCATACACAAAACCGTGTATAGTACATGCACAAAACAATGAGATAAGAAATATAAATTCACAGAAAGACTACAAACAAGAAAGGCTTTTTTTGCTTTTTGGGAGGGGGGCAGAGCACTTCACATTTACTGAGGTTCTGCCCCCAAGGAGCTCACAGACTGGGGACTGAGACCCCCCCATGTTCTAGGGTTGGGTAAGAAAAGAGGTGAAGGCAAAAAAGGAAGGAAATGAACAGACACTTGTCCCAAGTAAGGGGGATGCAAAGTAGGCACAGGCAAAGAAGCCTAGAGGGGTAAGGTGGGGGAGAGATGCAGTAATGGCAAGCCATCTAGACCTGAAGACCACAGACTAAGCACAGGTCTGAAGGCTACCCCTCCCCCACCACATTGGCACCATCTGGTGGTGTATGGTGGTAATGACAGAGAAATGAGGATGGGAAAAACTATACTTTGCAAACTCAAACTACAAGTAGACTATGAGGGAAAATTATTAGAGACAAAAAAAGATACTGCATAATGATTGCTCTTATACACTGAATGCTTGTATCTCCACAAGATTCATATGTTGAAATCCTAACCTCCAATGTGACAGTACTTAAGAGGTGGGGACTTTGGGAGGTGATTAGGATATGAGGGTACAGCCCTCATGGATGGGCAACCCTGCTATGTGAGATTACAGTAAAAAGGCATTAGTCTACAACCAGGAAGTGGGTCCTCACCAGACACCAAATCTGTGGGTGCCTTGATCTTGGACTTTCCATGCTCCAGACTGAACAAATAACTATTTATTGTTTAAGCCATCCAGTCTATGATATTTTGTTACAGCAGCCTGAATAATTAAGACAACTTGGATGTGTCAATCTGACAAGAAAGTATAAAATAACTTCAAAATACATAAAGGAAAAAAAAAAAACCCTAACAGAAATAAAGAAAAAAACAAAGAAACCTCAAATCACAGTGCAAATTTTAATACCTGTCTCAACAAATGGATAGAATAAATAGCCAAAAAAACAGGAAGATGAGGGGCACCTGGGTGGCTCAGTCATTAAGCATCTGCCTTCAGCTCAGGTCATGATCCTGGGCTCTTGGAAATGAGCCCCACATCAGGTTCCCTGCTCAGCAGGAAGCCTGCTTCTCCTTCTCTCACTCCCCCTACCTGTGTTCTTTTCTCGCTATGTTTCTCTATATCAAATAAATAAATAAAATCTTAAAAAAAATCAGGAAGATGAGCTGAACACAATAAACTTGATCTGACGTAAACAGGACACTGCACCCAATGACACCAGAATTCACACTCTTTTTAAATGCACATGAAATATTTAGCAAATCGACCATAAGCTGGTCATAAAGAAAGCCTCAATGAATTCAAAAGACTGAAATCATTCAACGATTATGTCCTCTGATAACAATGGCAGATAGAAACTAAAACCAAAAAGGAATTAGAAAATCACCTGCTGGCTGAGATGAAACAATATACTTCTAAAAATGGGTGATCAAAGGAGAAATTAAAGTGGAAATTAGAAAATGTTTTTATTGAATAACAATGAAGATATTATCAAAAATTTGTGGGCTGCAGCTAAAGTAGTACTTAGGTGAAAAAGTTAGTCTTAAATATATATAAAGACTGAAATCTTATAAAATCTATCTTACAAAGCTAAAAACAGCATATCAAAGAAAAGAGAATGAAGAAACTAATACAAATAAAATAACCAAAATAGTACACAAATGTGCAACAGATAAAACCAAAGCCAATGGCTGATTTCTTTGCAAACTGAAAATCCTGAGACTGATCAAGAAATCTAGGAAAAACAAATTACCAATATCAAGGGACACCCTTTCAGATGCCACAGACAAAATTTGAAAATTTGGATTAAATGAACAAATTCCTCAAGAAATAGTCTCTCAAAGCTGACAGAAAAAACAATATGTGAAGAGTGATATTTATTAAAGAAACTAAATCTGATTTAAAATTCTTCCCACAAAGAAATCTTGGCTTGAAAGGCTTCATTAGTAAATTCTTCCAAACATTTATGGGAGAAATAACACCAATTTATATAAATGCTTCCAGAGAATTGAAAAAGATGAAACATTTCTCAAATTTTTTTGAGATTATCAAAACCTTGCTATCAAAAACTGGGTATTTCCAGAAAGAACAGTATAAACTATTCTCTCTCATGACCCCAGATACAAATATTCTAAACAAAGCATCAGCAAATCAAATCCAATAACAGATTAAAATACACACACACACACACACACACACACACACACACAGAATACACTGTAACCAAGCTACAGCTGCAGGTCCCTCTAACCCCTGCCAGGAACACAAAGATGGCTTAATATTCAAATAACAGTTGACTACATTAACAGAAAAACTGGTGAAAATCTGTATGACCAAGTTGAAAGATACAGAAAAAGTACCTGGTAAAATTCAATATTTATTCATGATTTTAAAAAAACCACTAGCCAATTAGAATACAAGGTAACTCATTAACTTGAAACTTCATAAGGAGTATTTTACAAGAAATCCCAGAGCAAACATTATACCAAGTGATGAATTAATGGAAGCTTTTCCCCATGGTATTTAACACTGTAATGAAAGTCCTAGCCAGTGTTATCAAGGCAAGAAAAAGAAGATATAAGGACTGAAAAAGGCACAATGAAACAATCATTATTAACAGGTGATATGATTGTATATGTAGAAAATTCAAAACAATCCATGGATATACATTTAGAAGTAATAAATTTAGCAAAAACACTGGATACAATGTTAATTTTTTACAAATAAATTATATTTCTCACTGCATATATTTTATGCATGTATACACACACACACCAGCAACAAACAAAGAGAAAACAAAAATTTAAAAAACAACGCCATTAAAAAAATGCCATTTATAACAGCATTAAGAAACATCAAATACCTAGGAATACATCTAAAGACAGACTCTACCAAAACTTACAATATTACCAAGATAAACTGTAGATGTAAATATGGAGGTGCATACCAATTTCATGGATGGCAAGAATTAATACTTTGTAAAGATGTCAACTCTAACTACAGAGATGTTAAATTGTGCATCTCTTTAGATTCACCCTACCTGGATAAAAATAATGCTGGAGCAGGGGGAGGAAGAGGGAGAATTGAGAAGCTGCTTCTAAAATTCATTTAGAAATGCAAAGGGCAAAAGAACAGCCCAGGTAATGCTAAAGAAAAAAAAAGCTGTTAGAGTACTTACACAACTGAATAGCAAGATCTAATATAAAGCTATAGTAATTACTGAGTTGTGTTGGTACAAACAGTCTAATGTAACAAAACAGAAAGTGATCCAGTTCCACAGCCATGTTATTTAGGATAAAGGTGATACTGCAGTATAGAGGAAAAAAGATGCTCTCTTCTATATATGGTACTAGGTCAATTATATATTTACACAGGAAAAAAATGGGCCTTAACCACTACCTCTCACCATATTCAAGAACCAATTCAAGAACCAATTCCAGATGACCTATAGAGCTAAATGTGAAAAGCAAACAAAAAACTTTTAGGGGGCACCTGGGTGGCTCAGTGGGTTAAAGCCTCTGCCTTCAGGTCAGGTCATGATCCCGGGGTCTTGGGATGGAGCCCTGCATCGGGCTCTCTGCTTAGCATGGCGCCTGCTTACCTTCCTCTCTCTCTGCTTGCCTCTCTGTCTACTTGTGATCTCTCTCTGTCAAATAAATAATTGAAATCTTAAAAAAAAAAAAAAAACTTTTAAAAAAGAATAAATACAGGGACGCCTGGGTGGCTCAGTTGGTTAAGCAGCTGCCTTCGGCTCAGGTCATGATCCCAGCGTCCTGGGATCGAGTCCCACATCGGGCTCCTTGCTCGGCGGGGAGCCTGCTTCTCCCTCTGCCTCTGCCTCTGCCTGTCACTCTGTCTGCCTGTGCTCGTTCGCTCTTTCTCTCTCTCTCTCTGACAAATAAATAAATAAATAAATAAAATCTTTAAAAAAAAAAAAAAAAAGAATAGATACAAAAACATCTTCAGGACTTGAGAAAGTCCTTATACCACAGAAAGCACTTACCATCAAAGGAAAAAATGGGTAAATTGGGCTATATCAAATTTTAGAATTCTGTATTTCAAAAGATACCAATAAGAGAATAGTAAAATCCAGACTGGGAAGATGTCTGTAATATATATATATATATATATAAATATATATATATATATGTGTGTGTGTGTGTGTTTATACCCAAGAAAAGACTGATGTCTAGCTACATAAAATATTGTGTGTGTGTGTGTGTGTGTGTTTATACCCAAGAAAAGACTGATGTCTAGCTACATAAAATATTCTCACAAATTTCATCAAGATCAAAAGCCTCTGCACAGCAAAGGAAACAGTTAACAAAACCAAAAGACAACTGACAGAATGGGAGAAGATATTTGCAAATGACATATCAGATAAAGGGCTAGTATCCAAGATCTATAAAGAGCTTATCAAACTCAACACCCAAAGAACAAATAATCCAATCAAGAAATGGACAGAGGATATGAATAGACATTTCTGCAAAGAAGACATCCAGATGGCCAACAGACACATGAAAAAGTGCTCCACATCACTGGGCATCAGGGAAATACAAATCAAAACCACAATGAGATACCACCTCACACCAGTCAAATGGCTAAAAATAACAAGTCAAGAAATGACAGGTGCTGTCGAGGATGCGGGGAAAGGGGAACACTCCTACACTCCTACACTCTCACCGTTGGTGAGAATGCAAGCTGGTGCAACCACTCTGGAAACAGCATGGAGGTTCCTCAAAAAGTTTAATATAGAGCTACCCTATGACCCAGCAATTGCACTACTGGGTATTTACCCTAAAGATACAAATGTAGTGATCCGAAGGGGCACGTGTACCCGAATGTTTATAGCAGCAATGTCCACAACAGCCAAACTATGGAATGAACCTAGATGTCCATCAACAGATGAATGGATAAAGAAGATCTGGTATGTATATATGTATATGGTATATATATGGAAGATATGTACATGTATACATATATACATACACAATGGAGTAGAATACTATGCAGCCATCAAAAGAAAGGAAATCTTGCCATTTGCGACGATGTGGATGGAACTAGAGGATATTATGCTTAGCGAAATAAGTCAAACAGAGAAAGATAATTATCATATGATCTCCCTGATATGAGGGAGTTGAGAGGCAATGTGGGAGGTTTGGGGGGTAGGAAAAGAAAAAATGAAACAAGATGGGATCGGGAGGGAGACAAACCATAAGAAACTCTTAATCTCACAAAGCAAACTGAGGGTTGCTGGGGGGAGGGGGGAGGGAAAGAGTGGTGGGGTTATGGACATTGGGGAAGGTATGTGCTATGGTGAGTGCTGAAAAGTGTGTAAACTGGCGATTCACAGACCTGTACCCCTGGGGCTAATAATATATGTTAATAAAAAAATTAAAAATAAAAAAATATTCTCACAAATTATAAAAGGCAGACAATTCCATTTCTTAAAAGTACACACACAAGACTTAGACAAGTGTATAAATAAAGTAATCCAAGTAGGCAACAAACATGAAGAAGATGCTACTTCATTAGTTATGAAAGTTTAAAGTAAAACTGAGATATCATTATGTATTACGAATGGCTCAAATTTTTAAATAATAAGAATATAAATGCTAGTGAAGATGTAGAGCACTGGAAGTTCTCAAATACTGCTAGTGTCATCAGTTTGTAAACCAACTCTGGAAAATGGGAAGTATTTATTAAAGTGAAAAATATACGTAATCTCTGACAGTGACTCTTAAGAAGATGCTCAACAAAATAAATATATTAGAAAGCAATGAGGAATACTTTTTCAGTTTTTCTTTAGATGCTAGATTTAAAGGATCACAGCCATGTTTCCGAGTAGCATTTCCCAACCTGTGTCCTACCAGTTGGCAGTTCTGAAAGATGTAGGACCTTCATAAATAAACAATACTATGCTTAAAAAAAAAAAAAAAAAAAATCCTCCCCCTCCAAATGTATATATAGGCTTGCCAGAAGACATGGCTAGAATATTACAGCTTTATTCGTAACCACCTAAAACTAGAAACAGCTCAAATGTCCATCAGTATAATTGGTAAATTACTGCAGTATAGTCCCACAATGGATATCCATACAGTGCAAAAGCAGAACTGATCATGAATAAGCTCAACCACAAGCAACACAGTCTACACCTCACAAAAATAATTTTCAGTGAAAGAAGTCAGGCACAAAGAGCACCATATTTCTGATTCTATTCTCATCAAAGTAGAAAACACATAAACTGTGTTAGATGTCAAGATAATGTCTAGGCCTGAGGGGCGATGAAAGGGAAGGGGACTTACGGAGTTTCTGGTGCTAACAGTGTTGTTTCTAGATTTGGATGACGATTTTATAGGTATGTTCAGTTTGTGAAAATCCACTAGATAGTATACTTGTAACATGAACACTTTTCTATGTGTGTATATCATACTTTAACAAAGGTTTTACAAATGTACTCACAGAAACCACAAAGCATCATCAATTGCATATCCAATGAATAACTACCATAAATTCTAAAATTGCCTATTTTGGTCCCAATTTTTGGCCAATTAAATGGAAATTGAAAAGGAATAAAAAAGTGTGTAAGAAGTAGGAAAAAGGCAATAACAAGTAAAGAAAAATAAGAGGAAAGAAAGAAATTGAGTAAAGACGACACAAAGCAAGAGGGTGGGAAGGAAAAGTGGGAAGGAAAAACAGAAACCAAATCAGGCTGAGGACGAGCGAAGACAATCACGTGTGACAGAGGGTTGCAGCCTTAACGTGTGAAATGTTTATTAACTGTTGACCACTTAAAACTTTCAATAAATATGAGTCTGAATTGTTTAGAGGTTTGAAACTCAATGGTATAAAGAAGAAATCTGTGCCACAACAGCAACAAAGTTAATGTCATTCTAGGGTTCAATTAAATTAAGCCAAGAATTAGAAATGACTTACATAATAACTGACCACAGAGACCCACAGTTACAAATAAATAAATGTTTTAACATACATGAATCCAAGAACAAGTGCCACATACAGGTGACCCTTGAACAATGCCAGGGTTAGGGGTGCCAACTCCCTGTGCATTTCCAGTACTTAACCTCTGACTCGCCCAAGACTAATATCCTACTGCTGACCAGAAGCCTTGCTGATAACATGAAGAGTCGATTAACATACATTTTACATGTTACATGTATTATATAATATATTCTTTTTTTTTTTAAGATTTTATTTATTTATTTGACAGACAGAGATTACAAGTAGGCAGAGAGGCAGGCAGAGAGAGAGGGGGAAGCAGGCTCCCTGCTGAGCAGAGAGCCTGATGTGGGGCTCGATCCCAGGACCATGGGATCATGACCTGAGCCGAAGGCAGAGGCTTTAACCCGCTGAGCCACCCAGGCGCCCCTTATATAATATATTCTTAAAATAAGCAAGCCAGAGAAAAGAAAATGCTGTAAGAAGTCATAAGAAAAAGAAAATACATTTACAGTACTGTACTTTTTTATCGAAAAAAAATCAGTGTAAGTGAACCTGCACTGCACAGTTCAAACCCATGCTGTTCAAGAGTCAACTGTTGTCTATATTGGATTTTTAAAATTAAAGTCTTTGGGAATAGATCTTCTTTAGTTTTAAGGACTCAAAGTCCTAAATCAACTTATTTCTATCAAGGCATATTTTTCATTTAATTTTAATAACAAACCTGTTTTAGCCTTCTTTTTCTTTTTTTTTGGTTTGGATTTTGTGTCATCTTGCATGCTGTCTTCTACATTGTCTTCCACTGAGCTTATTTTCTCATCTTGATGAGAATCTGAAGTAACTGTTCTAACTGGAGATGCTTTCTTTTGTTCACTTTCAGCTGTGTCATCAGAGATGGTCAATGTACTGCAAATACAATCCAAGTACAAGCCATTACAAATATATTCTTCTTCTTCTTAATGATGCAGCAAACTGAACAGTGAACAGAGTCAAGGATAATCCTAAAATCAGTATTCTTCCCTGCTAGGGGATACATATATTTTATTATGCATTAAAATAGTGAACTGTCAAATTAGGTATTATTTTATATTTGGTAATGAGTTATATACCCATAAGCCAAATTAAACTTGAGCTCTAAACTCCCAGAAAAGATGAAGTTGTATATTTTATGAGCAGTCGATCTATTTTTCTATAGGACTGATGAAAGCATCCTCACCGTGTTGCCAAGTCAATGATTAAGGAACAAATTTCTAAATTACCTTATTTAAAAGCAAAAAAAAAAAAAAAGTTCTAAGTTTGTTCTGCTTTCAAGAGGCTTCAGATATTCAACTTTTAATTTCTAGGTAACAATTAATTCTCTTTTCCAAGGGCTGGTGTGCTACCACATTTTCAGAAGGCCATTATTAAAATGAAAATGTGTTATCATATGAACTAATAAATGCTAAGGAGTAGCAGCCTAGAGTTATACTCATTGTAGAGAAAAACTAGCCTATTAAAGTTTGTAATTTATCAAGTGAAAAATCTGCACCAGAATAATAAAAAACTGACTTCCAATATAGTCATATTTTTAAAAAAGAGGTTGAGAAATAAAAAGATTAGAGAAATATTTCAAAATAAGCATTCCAGAAAGCTATACTGTTTTATCACATCACCAAATACTATTATTTAAAGAGAACTACCTTTTGCATGCCATAGTCACATAACCCATGGTTTTATTTAAAATTCATGAGCTAACATTTAATAGTAAGAATGGCTTACAAGTTCATAACAGATATGGTAGCTGTAAGAAAGACTGGTTTACTGTGGCAAGTAGCCTCTAAAATGTCCCTCAATGATACTTGCCTCCTGCTCTTAATATATTTGTTGAGCCCCTTCCCTTGATTGTGGGCTGGACCTAGTGACCCACTTCTAATAGACAATATATGACAGTAATGGATACCACTTTGAAACCAAGATTAAAGACTAGATTCCATAAAAACTATGACTCTCTCTTTCTCAGAGCCCTTGCTCTGGGGAAGCAAGTGGCCATGTTGTGAGTAGCCCACATGGAGAGACCCAAGGAATCAACGTCTCTGGCCAAGTCAGTCAGGACCTGAGACCTGCCAAGCACCACATGAGTCAGCTTAGAAGTGGATATTCCAAGCCTTCCAGCAGCTCTGTCACTTGCAGATCCTACTCCAGCCAACCCTTAAGATGACTGCACCCCCAGCTGACATCCTGACTGTAGGCCATGAGATCCTGGGTCAGCGGTACCTACTTAAGCCATGCTCAGATTCCTGATCCACAGAAACCGAGAGAAAATAAATGTTTGTTGTTCTGCTAAGTTCTAGAGTAGCCTTTTTGTGGAGCAACAGATAGTTAATACATATAGTAACATGTCGCCTACCAACTCTTTGCTCTCCTTTTGTTACCACTAGTTATCTAGCTTTTGGTAAGAAGGGAATTATTTTTGCATGAGGACATTAGCGAAAACTGTCCCTGAAGGCCAGGGCATAATCAAATACAGAATGTTCCCACTTCAAGTTGTTTATGTAGATGTGGACTGCAGAAAACAAAGCTAAGTAGTTAAAAGGTATTTTTTATCTTGTTTCCCCCAAAGAGAGACATATAAATATAAATATGATCATAGAAGCACTCACACCCCACATGCAAACATATATATATAAGCACCATATATAGAAAAAGACAAGTATGCTAAATTGTGTATAAATGATCACCTTTAGATGGTTAGGTTACTATCACCTTCTTTGTGTCTTTACTGTATGTTCCATAATAAGCAAATATTACTTGTATAATAAAGAAAAACACTGTATTCATATATCCAAATAGGCATCTGTAATTCAAAAGAGGAAGAGAACTCGGGTTTCTATTATTTAATAAGCAGATGTAAGTATTGAAGGGCCGAGACTTTAGAACAAGACTGCTAAGGTTTGGGCTCAGCTTCATACTGACTGGTTCTGTGACTTAAACTTTCGAGTTACCTTATCTGCAAAATAGGGTGATAGTATTACTATTCCTCGTAAGGTTGTTACAAGGCATCAGTAAGTTAATTCTTATAAAGCAGTTAGCACATATTAAGGTGCTATGGAAAGGGTAACTTATTATTGTGCTGGCAATATATCCACATGAAAGATTAAGAATTTTCTTAGTGTAACTACAGATATCACTCAAAAGCTGAGAATACTAGAGGACATTTTATATCTGTCAATGCAAGGTACCTTGTTTCAGGTTTAGATGACAGCGGAACTTTCTTTTTTTTCTTTATTTTCTTCTCACTGTTCAGTTTGCCATCACGCAATGAGGCATCTGAGGGAAAGTAAGTCAACTGTTCTTTGAGTTTCTTTCTTATTTTCTTCTTAATCTCCGCCATTTCTTCAGCCACTTGGAGTTGGTATATTTGCATCAGTTCTTCCTCCTCATCTAAATTACCTTTTTCTCTTTCTTCATCTGCCTTCTCGCTCTTTTGATGAGCAACACCTGGCTGTGGCCTGGTCCGTGCTTTCTGATGTGTGGAATCCACCTTCTTCATAGGAGTTTCCAGTTCCATTCCTTGTGCAGTCATCTGGAATACTGTTTTCACCGCCTTTTTACTTGCCTTTCCTTGCTTTTCTTCCTCTACACTAACATCATCTGGATTTTCAGGCACTGACTGGGGATTCCTTAGTTTGCTTTTAGTGACTTGCATGCTCTTCTCTGGGTTATTAGTGTTCATAGGACTTACATCATCACTTTTAGTTTCTTTACTTTTCAGAAGATTGGTTCTAACAGCATCAAGCTAGGAAAAGAAGGCATGGTAACAAAGTTTCAACCAAGCACAGTTCAGCTAAAGATAAAGCACAATGGTCAGTGTTCAGTGTAATATTGGGAAAATAATTTCATTTTTTTACTTGAACACACTGATAGCATTCTAGACCATCTCATTAGCACTATCCTAGTTTACGCTCTTGGCATTAGACTTGTAATTTCTGACAGTAACCTCAGATTAAATGAGATAATAAACATGAGGAAAATACTTAATGACTTTTCAGATATGAATAAATTGCTCACATCTCAAATGTTAATTTTCTCTTTGGCAGAATGATCCATACTCTAATTATAAGATATTTGAGAAATTGCTAAAGGAGCCACAGAGTTAAAGCATTTCAGGTTTCCCAATAGAAAACACACCCATCATTCACCTTGCTCATAATTATACTGTAAAATCTAAAGTCTGTAATTTAGAATTACCCTAAAATTAATCCAAATACATCACTGAAAATGCTGCCCAATACTAAATATTATCAAATTAGGTCAAATGACAGAATAAACATATCTGTATATATTTTTCTAATCAAAATTATTTTAAATGAGATTTTTTAATAAAAAAGGCTAGATGCAGCCACTCTGGAAAACAGGATGGAGGTTCCTCAAAAAGTTGAAAATAGGGATGCCTGGGTGGCTCAGTGGGTTAAAACCTCTGCCTTCAGCTCAGGTCATGATCCCAGGGTACTCTCTGCTCAGCGAGGAGCCTGCTTCTCCCCTCTCTCTCTCTGCCTGCCTCTCTGCCTACTTGTGTCTCTGTCAAATAAATAAATAAAACCTTAAAAAATAAAAAAGTTGAAGAGGGGAGGAGTCAAGATGGTGGAGAAGTAGCAGGCTGAGACGACATCAGGCAGCAGGAGATCAGCTAGATAGCCTATCAAACCATTCTGAACACCTACGAATTCAACAGGAGATCGAAAAGAAGAAGAAGAACAATTCTAGAAACAGAAAATCGACCACTTTCTAAAAGGGAGGACCAGTGGAGAAGTGAATCCAATGCGACGGGTAGATAGACCCCGGGGGGAGGGGTCGGATCCAAGGAAGTGGCAGAACAATGCAGCACAAAATCAGGACTTTTAAAAGTCTGCTCCACGGAGGGACATCGCTCCAGAGGCTAAACTGGGGTGAAGACCTCGCGGGGACAGTGTGGAATCAAGTCCAGCGGGGTCACAGAAGGATTGGGGGTGTCTGAGTGTCGCAGAGCTCACAGGTATTAGAGCAGGGAAGCCAGCTGTGGAGACAGAGCCGAGGAGTGAACTCTCAACTTGGGGTTACCTAGAACTATAATCTGTGACACGGGCGGGTGCTCTGTGCGTGGGGTCCCCACAAGATCCAGGGAGACTCCGACCCAGGAGAGCTCAGGGATCTACGGGGTTTGGAGACTCCAGGTGGGACTCTGCCAGAGACAGAGATGCTTGGTCACAGGCTGGGTGAGCTCGGAGCACTCCCAGAAGCCAGTGAGACGGGACTGATTATGCACGATTTTCTCCAAGCACGGCCGGAGGCTGGAGGGACGGGACTGATTAAACGCTTTTCTCTGAAGGCGCACTGAAGACTGGGGCCCAGAGCTCTAGGCTCCTCTGAGCCGGAGATCGGGAGGCCGCCATTTTCATTCCCGTCTACCAGAACTCTACGGAAAGCATTCAAGGAACAAAAGCCCCCGGAAGCGAACCTAAGAGGATTACTTAGCCCGGCCCCTGGTAAGGGCAGTGCAACTCCACCTAGGGCAGAGACACGTGAAAATCACTACAATAGGCCCCTCCCCCAGAAGATCAACAAGAAATCCAGCCAAGACCAAGTTCACTTAACAAGGAGAACAGCGGAATTCCAGAGGTGGAAAAAGCCAAGAATGGAATCTCCCCATGAGTCTTTAGTCTTGCAAAGTCAATTAATTTTTTAAAATTTTTTTTCTCTTCTGCGAATTTTTTTTTAACTTTTACCCTTTCCTCTTTTAACATTTTTTAACTAGTTTATCTTAATAACTTTCTTAAAAAAATCTTTTTTGAACCTTTATTATTATAGTCATATTTTATCCTTCACTTATCTAACTTTATTCTTTGTATATACATAGGGATTTTTTTTCTTCTAAAAACATTGGGGTACAACTTTTTCTAATAGATGAAAATACACCCCAAATCTAGGACTGGACTTGATCTAGTCTCCAGCCCAAGGAAGTTCTCTCCACTTTCTTTTTTTTTTTTTATTCTCCCTACCAAGTTACCTTATCAACTCCTTTGTTAGGATAAAAAAATTTTTTTTTTCATCTTTATAGTCATATTTCATCCCTTCATTGTGTTTACTCTTATATATGTTTTTCATTCTTTAAATTTTGGGAGGTAGTTTCTTCTAAGAGACCAAAATACTCCCAAAATTAAGCTGGTGACCCTGTTCTAGTCACCAGTCTAATACATATATATATTTTTTCTTTTTTTATATTTTTTTCATTATTTGTGTTCCCTTTTTAAAAATTTTTTTTTTCTCTTCTCTGAACTTCTTTTTACCCCCTTCCTCCCCGCCCCCTCCCCACGAATTGGGGTCTCTTCTGATTTGGTTAAAGCACATCTTCCTGGGGTCTTTGCCACCATTTTAGTATTACATTTGCTCCCTCATATATTCTTATCTGGACAAAATGACAAGGCAGAAAAACTCACCACAAAAAAAAAGAACAGGAGGCAGTACCGAAGGCTAGGGACCTAATCAATACAGACATTGGTAATATGTCAGATCTGGAATTCAGGACGACGATTCTCAAGGTTCTAGCCGGGCTCGAAAAAGGCATGGAAGATATTAGAGAAACCCTGTCCAGAGAAATAAAAGCCCTTTCTGGAGAAATAAAAGAACTAAAATCTAACCAAGTCGAAATCAAAAAAGCTATTAATGAGGTGCAATAAAAAATGGAGGCTCTTACTGCTAGGATACATGAGGCAGAAGAAAGAATTAGTGATATAGAAGACCAAATGACAGAGAATAAAGAAGCTGAGCAAAAGAGAGACAAACAACTACTGGACCACGAGGGGAGAATTCGAGAGATAAGTGATACCATAAAACAAAACATTAGAATAATTGGGATTCCAGAAGAAGGAGAGAGAGGAGCAGAAGGTATATTGGAGAGAACTACTATAGAGAATTTCCCTAATATAGCAAAGGGAACAAGCATCAAAATCCAGGGGGTGCAGAGAACACCCCTCAAAATCAATAGGAATCGGTCCACACCCCGCCATCTAAAAGTAAAATTTACAAGTCTTAGCGACAAAGAGAAAATCCTGAAAGCAGCACGGGACAAGAAGTCTGTAACATACAATGGTAAAAATATTAGACTGGCAGCAGACTTATCCACAAAGACCTGGCAGGCCAGAAAGAACTGGCATGATATACTCAGAGCACTAAACGAGAAAAACATGCAGCCAAGAATACTTTATCCAGCTAGGTTATCATTGAAAATAGAAGGAGAGATAAAAAGCTTCCAGGACAAACAAACACTGAAAGAGTTTGTAAACACCAACCCAGCTCTACAGGAAATATTGAAAGGGGTCCTCTAAGCAAAGAGAGACCCTAAAAGTATTATCAGAAAGGAACAGAGACAATATACAGTAACAATCACCTTACAGGCAATACAATGGCACTAAATTCATATCTCTCAATAGTTACCCTGAACGTAATGGGGCTAAATGCCCCAATCAAAAGATACAGGGTTTCAGAATGGATAAAAAAACAAAACCCATCCATATGCTGCCTACAAGAAACTCATTTTAGACCTGACGACACCTCCAGATTGAAAGTGAGGGGGTGGAAAACAATTTACCATGCTAATGGACATCAGAAGAAAGCTGGGGTGGCAATCCTTATATCAGATCAATTAGATTTTAAGCCAAAGACTATAATAAGAGATGAGGAAGGACACTATATCATACTCAAAGGGTCTGTCCAACAGGAAGATCTAACAATTTTAAATATCTATGCCCCTAACATGGGAGCAGCCAACTATATAAACCAATTAATAACAAAATCAAAGAAAAACATTGACAATAATACAGTAATAGTAGGGGACTTTAGCACGCCCCTCACTGAAATGGACAGATCATCCAAGCAAAAGATCAACAAGGAAATAAAGGTCTTAAATGACACACTGGACGAGATGGACATCACAGATATATTCAGAACATTCTACCCCAAAGCAACAGAATACACGTTCTTCTCTAGTGCCCATGGAACATTCTCCAGAATAGATCACATCCTGGGTCATAAATCAGGTCTCAACAGGTATCAAAAGATTGGGATCATTCCCTGCATATTTTCAGACCACAATGCTCTGAAGCTAGAACTCAATCACAAGAGGAACTTTGAAAAGAGCACAAATACATGGAGACTCAACAGCATCCTTCTAAAGAATGAATGGGTCAACCAGGAAATTAAAGAAGAATTGAAAAAAATCATAGAAACAAATGATAATGAAAACACAACGGTCCAAAATCTGTGGGACACAGCAAAGGCAGTCCTGAGAGGAAAATATAGAGTGATACAAGCCTTTCTCAAGAAACAGGAAAGGTCTCAAATACACAACCTAACCCTACACCTAAAGGAGCTGGAGAAAGAACAACAAAGAAAGCCTAAACCCACCAGGAGAAGAGAAATAATAAAGCAGAAATCAATGAAATAGAACCCAAAAAAACAATAGAACAAATCAACGAAACTAGGAGCTGGTTCTTTGAAAGACTTAATAAGACTGATAAACCCCTGGCCAGACTTATCAAAAAGAAAAGAGAAAGGACCCAAATAAATAAAATCATGAATGAAAGAGGAGAGATCACAACCAACACCAAAGAAATACAATCATAAGAACATATTATGAGCAACTCTATGCCAACAAATTTGACAATCTGGAAGAAATGGATGCTTTCCTAGAGACATATAAACTCCAAAACTGAACCAGGAAGAAATAGAAAACCTGAAGAGGCCCATAACCAGTAAGGGGATTGAAACAGTCATCAAAAATCTCCAAACAAACAAAAGCCCAGGGCCAGATGGCTTCCCAGGGGAATTCTACCAAACATTTAAAGAAGAATTAATTCCTATTCTCCTGAAACTGTTCCAAAAAATAGAAATGGAAGGAAAACTTCCAAACTCATTTGATGAGGCCAGCATCACCTTGATCCCCAAACCAGACAAGGATCCCATCAAAAAGGAGAATTACAGGCCAATATCCTTGATGAACACAGATGCGAAAATTCTCACCAAACTACTACTAGCCAATAGGATCCAACATTACATTAAAAGGATTATTCACCACGACCAAGTGGGATTTATTCCAGGGCAGCAAGGTTGGTTCAACATCCACAAATGAATCAATGTGATATAATACATTAACAAAAGAAAGAACAAGAACCGTATGATACTCTCAACAGATGCTGAAAAAGCATTTGACAAAGTACAGCATCCCTTCCTAATCAAAACTCTTCAAAGTGTAGGGATAGAGGGCACATACCTCAATATTATCAAAGCCATCTATGAAAAACCCACTGCAAGTATCATTCTCAATGGAGAAAAACTGAGAGCTTTTCCGCTAAGGTCAGGAACACGGCAGGGATGTCCGTTATCACCACTGCTATTCAACATAGTACTAGAAGTCCTAGCCTCAGCAATCAGACAACAAAAAGAAATTAAAGGCATCCAAATCGGCAAAGAAGAAGTCAAACTATCGCTCTTTGCAGATGATATGATACTATATGTGGAAAACCCAAAAGGCTCCACTCCAAAACTGATAGAGCTTGTACAGGAATTCAGTAAAGTGTCAGGATATAAAATCAATGCACAGAAATCAGTTGCATTTCTTTACACCAACAACAAGACAGAAGAAAGAGAAATTATGGAGTCAATCCCATTTACAATTACACCCAAAACCATAAGATACCTAGGAATAAACCTAACCAAGGAGACAAAGAATCTATACTCAGAGAACTATAAAGTACTCATGAAAGAAATTGAGGAAGACACAAAGAAATGGAAAAATGTTCCGTGCTCATGGATTGGAAGAATAAATATTGTGAAAATGTCTATGCTATCTAAAGCAATCTACACATTTAATGCAATCCCTATCAATATCCCATCCAATTTTTTCAAAGAAATGGAACAAATAATCCTAAAATTTATATGGAACCAGAAAAGACCTCGAATAGCCAAAGGAATATTGAGAAAGAAAGCCAAAGTTGGTGGCATCACCATTCCAGACTTCAAGTTCTACTACAAAGCGGTCATCATCAAGACAGTATGGTACTGGCACAAAAACAGACACATAGATCAATGGAACAGAATAGAGAGCCCAGAAATAGACCCTTAACTTTATGGTTAACTAATCTTCGGCAAAGCAGGAAAGAACATCCAATGGAAAAAAGACAGCCTCTTCAACAAATGGTGTTGGGAAAACTGGACAGCCGCATGCAGAAAAATGAAATTGGACCATTTCTTTATACCACACAGGAAAATAGACTCAAAATGGATGAAGGACCTCAACGTGAGAAAGGAATCCATCAAAATCCTTGAGGAGAACACAGGCAGCAACCTCTTCGACCTCAGCCGCAGCAACTTCTTCCTAGGAACAACGCCAAAGGCAAGGGAAGCAAGGGAATAAATGAGCTATTGGGACTTCATCAAGATCAAAAGCTTTTGCACAGCAAAGGAAACAGTTAACAAAACCAAAAGACAACTGACAGAATAGGAGAAGATATTTGGAAACGACATATCAGATAAAGGGCTAGTATCCAAAATCTATAAAGAGCTTAACACCCAAAGAACAAACAATCCAATCAAGAAATGGGCAGAGGACATGAACAGACATTTCTGCAAAGAAGACATCCAGATGGCCAACAGACACATGAAAAAGTGCTCCACATCACTGGGCATCAGGGAAATACAAATCAAAACCACAATGAGATACCACCTCACACCAGTCAGAATGACTAAAATGAACAAGTCAGGAAATGACAGATGCTGGCGAGGATGTGGAGAAAGGGGAACCCTCCTACACTGTTGGTGGGAATGCAAGCTGGTGCAACCACTCTGGGAAAACAGCATGGAGGTTCCTCAAAAAATTGAAAATAGAGCTACCTTATGACCCAGCAATTGCACTAATGGGTATTTACCCTAAAGATACAAACGTAGTGATCTGAAGGGGCACGTGTACCCGAATGTTTATAGCAGCAATGTCCACAATAGCCAAGTTATGGAAAGAACCTAGATATCCATCAACAGATGAATGGATATAGAAGAGGTGGTATATATACACAATGGAATACTATGCAGCCATCAAAAGAAATGAAATCGTACCATTTGCGACGACATAGATGGAACTAGAGGGTATTATGCTTAGCGAAATAAGTCAATAGGAGAAAGACAACTATCATATGATCTCCCTGATATGAGGAAGTGGAGATGCAATGGGGGTGGGGGTTAAGGGGGTAGGAAAAGAAAAAATGAAACCAGATGGGATCGGGAGGGAGACAAACCAAAAGAGACTCTTAATGTCATAAAACAAACTGAGGGGGGTGGGGAGGGAGGGGGGTTGGGAGAGGGTGGTGGGGTTACATTATATGTTTAAATAAAAATAAAATTAAAAAAAAAAGATAATGCAGAGACCAAAAATAAATAAATAAATAAATAAAGAAGTTGAAAATAGAGCTACCCTATGACCCAGGAATAGCACTACTGGGTATTTACCCTAAAGATACAAATGTAGTGATCCAAAGGGGCATGTGCACCTGAATATTTACAGCAGCAATGTCCATAATAGCCAAACTATGGAAAGAGCCCAGATGTCCATCAACAGAAGAATGAATAAAGAAGATGTGGTGTGTGTGTGTGTTTGTGCGTTTATAATGGAATACTATGCAGGCATCAAAAGCCCAAAATTTTGGCATTTGCAATGACATGGATAGAACTAGAGGGTATTATGCTTAGCAAAATTAGTTAGTCAGAAAAAGATAATTATCATATGACTGATCTGAGGAATTTGAGAGACAAGACAGAGGATCATAGGGGAAGGGAAGGAAAATGAAGCAAGACAAAACCAGAGAAGGAGACAAACCATAAAAGACTCTTAATCTCAGGAAACAAACTGAGGGCTGCTGGAGGGAAGAGGGGGGTGAAAGGGATGGGGTGGCTTGGTGATGGACATTGGGGAGGGTATATGCTATGGTAATTACTGTGAATTCTGTAAGACTTATGATTCACAGACCTATATACCCCTGAAGCAAATAATACATAACATGTTAATTAAAATAAATAAATAAATAGATAGATAGATATTTGTCAAAGAATCCCAATATAAATAAATAAATAAATAAATAAATAGTCCACTGGAAACTGCTACTATTGGGTTAAGCTTAAAAGAACTAGCATACATAAAGTGTAAGCTTTCTGAAATAGCTATTAATAAAAAAATCACAGGTTTTTAATATAAGCATCCGTATTTTTAGAAAATTTATTTTTAAGATCTTGCAAGGCTTTTATAGTTTCTGTATATGAAATGTTTATTAATTTTTCTATTCTGCAGTATTTTATTATGTGTTTCTAGGGTATAACAGACAATTTTTGTATACTTATTCACTTTCAATTGATGTGCACAGATAACATTACTATTTGGAATATCAAGTATAAGTCCTTATCCTCCTCACCAAGAGTCATACTTTTGCTCACACTACACACTGGAAGCCATACCGCTCAGCTGTCATGGATATAAGCTCCGGAGTCATAAGGATCTGGATTCACTACTTACTAGCTGTAAGATCCTGGGTAAGTTCCTTAATCTCTCTGTTCTCTGATCTATACTCACATGACAGGATTCCTGCGAGATAAGGTGAGGTAATGTGTGCAGAGCACTTAGCATAGTCCCTGGCATATAGTAGAGACAAATATTAGGTGAAGAAAAACCATGATAATGCTATTTACATTTCTTATCTATATTTACTAAAACTTCAAGAATATTAATTATATTCTTGAGATAAAGAGATCTTTCCTTATGGATCCTGATTTTGAAGGAAGTACTTATTGTGAGGTGTCTTTAGGTCATCAGGGGACTACCCTTCCTTCTCAAAGGTGGCCCTGGAAACTCCTGAAATCATACACAATAAGCCATGTGTATGCCCCTCAGAAGGTATATAATTATCATTTACATGAACTCCAAATTATTTTTTCAAAAATCACTAATATCTTCTAAGTAAAATATTATGGCTTTTCCCCTTACTTTTATACAATCATATGGTTTTCATTCAACTTATTTGTACTGATTTACTGATGCTGACTAATAGCCAATTTTTAAGATACTCTTTTTTAAAATTAATTTATTTATTAGTTTATTTGAGAGAGAGAATGTGTGCATGTATGGGGGGGCATTGGGGAGAGGGAGACTCTTAAGCAGACTCCAGGCCCCACACAGGGCTTGATATGGAACTCAATCTCATGACCCTAACTAAGATTATGACTTGAGCTAAAACCAAAAGTTGGACCTCAACTGATGGAGCCACCCAGGTGCCCCAATGCTATTCTTGAGTTCTTAGGGAGAAAACCTATTTTGGCTGAATCAAATATTTTCTCAACATACAGTTAAATTCATTTTGTTCATATTTTATTTAAGCTTTTTGTTCTTTCAATATATTCATAATTAAGAAAATTCTTTTTCTTTTTAGATTTGTATATATTTTTGCCAACTTTTAGTTTTAAACTTTATGTCATTTTGTTTGATCTGTCAATGTTGCAAGCTAAATACCTGACATTTTAAAAATTATTTTAGCGTTTGCTTTTTGAAATAGGAAGCTAAAACTGTTTATTTTTATGACTAAGAGTTCATTCATTTTTTTTTTTAAAGATTTACTTATTTGAGATAGAGTGTGCATGCACAGGAGGAGGGGCAGAGGGAGAGGTAGAGAAAATATCAAGCAGACTCCCCGCTGAGCACAGAGCCCAACCCAGGGCTCCATCTCACCACCCTGAGATCATGACCTGAGCCGAAATCAAGAGTCAGACATTTAAGCCAGGTGCCCCTAAGAGTTTATTCTTAAATTTCTTCTTTCACTAACTTTGTTCCTTTTTTAAAGTCTGTTGTGTTTTTTCCTTCCTACCTTTCAAGATTTTATTTATTTATTTGATGGAGAGAGGCACAGGGAGAGAGAGGGAACACAAGCAGGGGGAGTGGGAGAGAGAGAAGCAGGCTTCCCTGCCCAGCAGTGATCTGGATGCGGGGCTTGATACCAGGACCCTGGGATCATGACCTGAGCTGAAGGCAGACGCTTAACGACTGAGCCCCACAGGCGCACCCATTTTTTTCTTGACGTCTAATGACTCTGAAAGTATGATAATCAATTTTACATATTACTTGTTTCACTTATTTTAAACTCCAGGATGAAGTAACCTCTGACTACACTTTAGGTAAAGTAATCGTTATAGGACTTTTTTTGCTCTGCAAGCTAGGAAAGATTTGCCCAGTGTTTTAGAACAATGTTCCTGTTGTGTCACATTATCATAGGTATGTTCTATAATATAAATCTTCAATAATTATTTTTGGCACAAATAATAAAGTTCTCTATGTTTAACTGGTCTCAAAAGACTCATGCAGATATATTTTCAGACCATAAATTCTCTATTCTTAAATTCTTAATTTTGATTCATGTTTCTGGGAATGGTACTACATATTCAAATAAAACACATTCAACAGTTTTCTTGTTTTCAGGGAACACTTATAATAATTCTCTGTTAATTCTCATGTTCACTACTGACCTCACAAACAACCGACACTTAGCTCATTGGATTTCTTGTGATATAATTTTTCCCTCAATACTGTATAGATATTGCTTTATTGTCTTCTGGATTTAGTTTTTTCTGAGAGAAGCCTGAAATGCACCAGATTTGTCTTTTTCTGTTGAGATACTTGCAAAATTAACTTTTCTCCTGAAATTACAAAGTTCTAAATATAGTTTTCATCTCATGAATCTTACCTGGAATGCAAGATAGACTCATCTCTTCCTAGATCTTTCTGTTAATCTCAAGAAGGTTTTTTTCATTATGCTCTTTCTACTATTTCTGCTCCAATAGCATTGTCTGGGAACACTTACTTATAGGTCAAATATTTCTATAGGTTTTTATTACTTATTTCATTTTAGTTTTAGCCATTTCTTCTCATGGGAGAATGCCTCAAATTTATCTTCCTTATCACTAATTAGATTTTCCATGGTACCAATTCTACTGTTTTAGGCTGAAGACACAGTTTTTAAAAAGCAACTAAAGTTTAAAAAAATTTTTTAAAAAGCAACTAAAGGCAGAACATGGAGAGACTATGATTTTATGTTATTTATTTATTTATTATTTTGAGACTATGATTTTAAATCCCCCTCACTCTACTGCTGGCTTTAAAGCTGGCAAAACATTTCACATCTTTGTCAGGTGGGTTTTCCGTTCTGATGTTTATAAAACCCCTCATGCAAAATAAGAGCCCCACTACCTATGTTTCATGATTAACATGAGAATCAGAAATAGCATTTGCAAAATTCTTATCACAGTGCATAATAGATTGTTGAAAAATAATAAGGTGAATCTGCATTATTATGAATTCTCTTAGTACAGCCTTTTCCTTATTTCCTTCTATTTCAGCTAGCTTCCCTTCCAATCTCAGCCTACCTGTTCTATACATGTTTTTGTTCTGATGAGATCCCATCTCTTCATGTTATTCAAAGAGGTTCTACTGGGTTATGGTTAAGAGAGTGGGCTCTGTAGCCAGACTGTTAAAGAGTTTGAATTCTGGTTCTGCCACCAACTATGCAAATTTAGGCAAAGTTATTCAACCTCTCTGTGATCCAGTTTCCTTAACTTAAAATGGAGATAAAACCTCATCATTTCATGTTATTAAAAACTAGTGAATATACATAAAATGTTTAGAAGTGCTTGAAAGATAGGAAGAAGTGTTATCTAGTAAATAAAAAGAGGTTTACTTTATTTCCTAAAGTAAATAATTTCAAAAATATTTTGTTTTCCTCTAAGTCCTCCAGGAATATTCCCCTTCTTTTGAACTAAAAAATCTCTTCCTATTTTTTCCTAGGATACTCATCTCTGAATAAAGGCAGTGTCTGAATGGCCTGCTACGTACCAACAAGAGGCAAGGTAGATTATCTTTAGTCATCTCACATAGATGTGTGTTCCCAACATCTAACTGGGCAACAGGTAAATGGACATCTCCTCTGCCCATTTTTTGGTTATCCATTCAATTGAGCATTCCCGGCCTAAACTGCATCTAGTTCATGCTCACAAAGTCCAGTTCACAAATCCCAGTAAGAGAAAACATGAGGTTCTACTTTGACTGAGTCCTTAAAAATATACAAATGGGGGCACCTGGGTGGCTCAGTGGGTTAAAGCCGCTGCCTTCGGCTCAGGTCATGATCCCAGGGTCGTGGGATCGAGCCCCGCATTGGGCTCTCTGCTCTTCGGACAGCCTGCTTCCTCCTCTCTCTCTGCCTCTCTGCCTACTTGTGATTTCTGTCTATCAAATAAATAAATAAAATCTTAAAAAAAATATATATACATATATACAAATGTTTCCAGGGTTTTTTCTGTTTTTGTCTAATGTGTATCACCTACCCAAGGGGAGGGCATATGCCAATATGCAATGTTCCATCCTCCATATCCCACTACTTCCTACCATACTCATACAGGTACCACCAGGAGAAGCGCATTATACAAATGGGCAGCATCCACTATGGAAGACCTAATCTGCCCAATTCCACCAGGAGTTCTAAATTGGTACGCAACAGTAAACAGGTGTACTACAAACCTCTGACATGTGTACAGCTGGATTCTGGCCAGTGTTAGTACTTATTTTTGTCTCACTTGAGAATATATACTATCATGTTGATGGCTGCCAGAGAGAATATTAGAATGAAGAGGTCACATGGCAAAATTCAGAATAGGGTAAAATCTGCAACAAGTAAAATATAAGCCATATATAACTCATAAAACTCTTGCCAAAGAAATACTATGTACCAATTACCA
>ML093246.1:0-20493 GCA_003697995.1 Taxidea taxus jeffersonii | reverse complement strand
ATAACTCATAAAACTCTTGCCAAAGAAATACTATGTACCAATTACCAAAACATGCATGAAGTTATTTGTGCGTGCGTGCGTGCATGTGTGTACATAACAGATTATAGTCAAAGGAATAAAAGGTCCAACTAATATAGCAAGACAGGTCTGAAGAGTGAATAGTACATTAGCTGTGGATACTATTACAGACTCTTTATAGTATTCTGGAATCAGACTGTAGTCAATTGTTGATTTGTTTAGTATTGTTCTGAGTTCTGCATTTTTAATCTCTTCAGTTGTGCTGCCAAAAACTATCATTTAAAAGTGTACCTCATATACAAAAGGATAATTACTGCCTTCAGATTCCACTGATTTCTCCTGGTTCTGCTGGGTAGAATCAGATCAATCAGTCTAAATAAAGACAAACCACTGAATATGTGAAGTAATATATTACTCCCTAAATTCTTCACAATTCTGGATTAAAAAACCTTCATTTTCTTTAAAAATGTGTACTATGTTGGCTAGATGAGTTTGCCCATTCTCTCACCACTCTCATCATTTTGTCTACACTATTTTGGTAGCACAGCACTGAAGACTGAACTCAGTACCCCAAGAGTCATACAGATTCTAACATAAGCTTTATTATACCATGTGCTATTGACTATGACATAGATACACTATTTTCAAATTCTGAAGTTCCTCAGAGTTTTAATATCAAAGTCATAATTTCAAGCAGATATATAAATCATCATTACCAAATAATTGATTACTCACTGCAATTTTTTCTCCAGATTTGCCCATTTTTTTCTTCAGTTTTTTTCTTTCATCAATGAGCTCATTGTGCGTCTTAAGCAATTCCTCAAAGCGAACTTTGGTTTTTACTTTGGCTTCACTCTCCACTGCAAAGATAAAGACTCCTGTCATTTTCTAAACAACTTTATGATAGCAGGTATCTGCTATATGCTAGCAGATGTTAAAGAACACAGTCTTGTAAATACCGGCATGAGTTCTTCAGCTACTTTAGAACTGACTAGATGCTCTTTCTTGTAAAAAGACTTCTTGTGGCTTTGATGACACCACACTCACCTGAATCCCTCTTACCTTTTGGGCTATTTACTAAGTTAACTTTCTACTTGTGACTCACAATAGCATCTACCACTGTTAGGTGGCCTTAAGCAAGTTACTTAACAACTCTAAACTTCATCTTTGTTATCTGTAAAATCAGAATAATTCTATATCAAAGATCATTTGCATGAAGAATGGCTAATACTTGCCAAGGCAATAATCAGCATTCAATAAATACGAAAAGCTGAAAGTTACCTTTTCCTTTAAAACATAAGTCAGATCATGTTATTCCCTTGAGTAAGACCTTGCCAGTTTCCCACTTCACATAGGACAAAATTATTCCTTCACCCGTCCTACAGGGTTCTCATTTCCTGGCCTGTCTGCCTCTACAGCTTGAAACCAAGAGACACAGCCCTGTAGATCCCTACATTCTAGCCATTCTGCCCTTCTCACTCCTCCACCAGAATAAGCACCTTCTCATGTTAAGCTGCTTCTACCTGGTGCAAACTTCCTCTAACTTCTCAGCTACCTGGTGTTAAGCTGCCTGTTCAAATGTAGCCTTAAAAGTGGAACATTTCCTGACAATCTCATCTATATTTCCCCATTCCTCACATGGCAGCCTGTTCTTTTTCTTCACAGCACCTAACACAGCCTGAAACTGTATAATGATTTGTATATCTATACAAAGAATTATATTGTCTCTGTCTCTCCCACTACACTATGCTACTACCATCTCTACTATTTTCATGAGATCTAGCACAGAGTACTTACTCAATAAACATGTCCTAATGCTGAATAAATGCTGAATGAATGGATGATTGCTCCAGAGCAGGTGATGGCAGATTATAGCCGACAGGACAGTCATCTACTTTCATACATAAAAGTTTGCTGAAATACAGCCATGCCCACTCTGTTAAGAATTCTTATGGATGCTTTAATGCTTCAATGGCACAGGTGAGCAGTTATAGCAAAGATTAACCTAAAATATTTACTAGCTTTCCCTTTATGAAAAAGTTGCTAATACCTGCTCTACAGTAAACCGTCCATTTTGATAATAAAGAATAAAAACTCACTATTGTTATAATGATTATTTACCTTCTCCAGTGAAGTCCCAAACTGCCATCTATTAAATACATACTAACCTTAATGCCTAACATTAAATAGAAAATTGATAAAAAAAAAAACCATAAAAAATAAAAGAAAATAAAGTAAATAGAAAATAGATTAAAAAACATAAGAAAATAAAAGAAATAAGAAAATAAAATAAATAGAAAATGGAATACCAAACTATTAAGTATCTAAATGTAGTATTTGGTTAATGTATTCATTAATAGATCAAAGAACCCCTTAAAATAATTCAATAAATAAAATATATTGCAGATATAAATTTCATAAAAGTCTTACCAGTGGGCATATCTCAGCTTTATGGACAGCACTAAGTTATAATGAAAAGCAATGACTCAATCAGGATCCTATTAAAACAACGAGAATTTATTTGTAGGAGGGAATTTGCAAATAAAAAATTAGAAATCATTTTTCACACAAGATTATGTGATGATTTGTCCACTACCTCATCAGGTTTATACCAATAAGCTAAATTCTCTTATCCAGTCTTATGTATATGACTTAAAGTACATACTAGTTTAGAGTCTGAAAAAAAGTAAAGAAAACTGGATCGTATTTGAATAAAATATGTATTTGAAACAAAAAATCTTTAAAAATCTTGAAAGGCAATAAATATGTACTTAATATGTTAATGTACTTTTAAAAGTGTTTTAAGTGAAAAATAAACATTTCAGTGTACTTTTAAGGAAACAAACTCCACCCAAGAACTGACTTTCCCAAGAGCATACACTATTACATTAGTAAAATATGCTTGTAGGTAGCATATTCACAGACAATGAATTTAGACACTTTTGTACCTGCCACTAAAAATGTTGCAGTAGAAAAGGTTAAGCATAAGCATTTGTACCATCTTCCTCAAATATCTGGGTGTGTATTATTACATATCAAAACCAGGGACAAACTCAGTGTATGTATTCCTGAATTTCCAATTTTACTTTAAGATGAGGGTATATGTCCAAAACGAACATATTAATGTCCACATTAGAATACAATATTCAGGGGCGCCTGGGTGGCTCAGTGGGTTAAAGCCTCTGCCTTCGGCTCAGGTCATGATCCCAGGGTCCTGGGATCGAGCCCCGCTTCAGGCTCTCTGCTCAGCCAAGAGCCTGCTTCCTCCTCTCTCTCTCTGCTGCCTCTCTGCCTACTTGTGATCTCTGTCTGTCAAATAAATAAATACAATTAAAAAAAAAAAAAAAGAATACAATATTCACACATTTTTAAGAATAAAACAGTAAAATAGTAAAATAGAAGACTGTAAAAAAATAAGAAAAACATAATTTGAGTTGGCTGAGCAATTATCTGTTAAAGCTCCAGATCCCTGGGGATCTACATTCTGGTTCCTCTAATATCATGGGTACTCTGGACAGATAAGTCTGAGAAGAAACGCTAAAAAGGTAAGAATGATTATACACATATACCTAATTATGTGGGTTAACTCATATAAAAATTTTCTGGTACACAGACAAAACAGATATTACTAAATCCACACAGTAAAGACTCCTGTGCTTTATGGATGGGAGCCCGAATGTATTCTTCCTAGTAGATCTAAGAAGTTTGGTCATCTACTTTCCAATCTGCCCCAAATTAGAAAAGAGATAAGATGTAAAGGCAAGTGTATCAGAAATTGAAACCTGACAGCATATAAGTAGAAAAAATATAAACCAAATAACGACTTAATATTTATATATTCTGTGGTCATTCAATATACAGGAAAACAGCAGAACTATAAGACTATGAGTCACTAAGAAAAGTGACTTACTTATATTCAGCTTGACCTGCTTACCATTAAACAAAAAATTTATAGTATTTTAGACATTTCAGAAAGATTAAATAAAAACTACTGACAATGCAGGACAAAGAGTCAAGGATGGGGGTGCCTAGGTGGCTCAGTGGGTTAAGGCCTCTGCTTTCGGCTCAGGTCATGATCTCAGGGTCCTGGGATCAAGCCCCGAATTGGGCTCTCTGCTCAGCAGGGAGCCTGCTTCCTCCTCTCTATCTGCCTGTCTCTCTGTCTACTTGTGATCTCCACCTGTCAGAGTAAATAAATAAAATATTTAAAAAAAGAGAGTCAAAGATGATTCTCATTTTCTGAAAATAGAATACTTAGGCCAGTAGTATCATTTTTTGGAATACAGGACAAGTATAATGGAGAAGTTTAAAACCCAAGTCCTGGAATTAGTCTCAAATAGTTAAATGTGTGACCTTAGGCATTTGTTTCCTCATCTGTAAAATCAGTCTACCAGTACATATTCAAAAGGTTGTTATAAGGTCAGATGATTTAAAATAATCTCTTAAAAAATACCAGTGAACATCTGTTATGATTGTAATAGATACCTCTTATGGGGACACTCAGTGAGCTTAGTGGGGCATATTGAGCTGGGTATCTGAGGGGCACTAGCCAGCTATAAGCACTGGCTCAGTGTCAGACCCCTAGATTCAAATCCCAGTTCTATATGCCAGTAAATTAACTTCTGGACCTCAATTTCCTAATCTTTCAAAAGAGAATAACAATAATAAATTACTCATAAGGTTTTTGTACAGATTAAGTGAGAATATGCAAATAAAACAGCACAATGCCTGGAACATGGCAAGCCCTTTGAAAATGACAGTTATTATCACTGTATATATAAATACGTGTTTATGCATATAATCAGGTTATGTTTGGTAGGCAATAGAATATAGTAATCTATCAAGGAGAACCAGGCTAAAGATTTGAGAACTAGGCTTTATATTTGTGGTGGTTTCAGGGAAAAAAGTGCCAAAGACAGAATTCTGGGAGCCCAGAAATAAAGCAAAAGGACATCAAAGAGAGAGGCGAAAGCTGGAAGAGAGAGGTAACCAAGGGAAAGAAGTTTTTTGTTGTTGTTGTCGTTAGAGACAGAAAGAGAGCGGGTTGGGGGAGGGGCAGAAGGGGAAGGAGAGACAATCTCAGGCAGGCGCCATGCTAGATCTTAAGACCCTGATACCATGACCTGAGCGGGTATCAGGAGTCGGATGCTTAAGCAACTGAGCCCCCAGGTGCCCCCCAAAGGAAAAGTTTTAAGAAAGAAGTTTTCTATCACTGTGTGGTACCAAGTTGTAAAGAGTGTCCACTGGCTCTGCAGTCCAGTCAGCAAGTCACATGTCTGCAAAGCTGTCTGTGAAGGGGTGGAAATCTGGTGGCCACAGGTGGATGGATGAATGGAAGGTGAGACCCATAGAAGAAACATGTGGCTAATTCTTTCTACAATTCTGCTTCCTACTGTCTTCCCTCATCCTCAAAGGCAGGGACATGATACAGCAGCTTTGAGGAATAAAAGGACTATGGAAAGATTTTACTTTTTTTCTTAAGATTGTTTCCATGCTTCTATCACCTTATCCTTTTAAAAAATAAATCATCCTCTTCATTGCAAGCAGAAGAAATGTACTAAAATACAAATGCAATGGTATCATTTCTTTGTTTAAATCTCTTCACTAGATTTTAGTCACCTACTGGAAAAAAATTGGAAGTCCACATACCATGGGAGGGTGGGGGGTGGTCAAGGCTATTTATGAAAGGACTCATACTCCAGCCACATTTCCACACACATTCTGAATTCTAACCATGTGAAATACTTACAGGCTCTCAATTGTGCCAAACGCCTTCCTGCCTTTACACCATTACACACACACCTCTCTCTCCTGAGAAATGCCCTTCTTCTGTCACTCCAACAAATTCCTAACTACCCTTTAACGCTAAATGCAGGTGGTATCTTCTCTGGGAACGCTCTAACCTCAAGGGGCGGTTAAATACTTTTCTGTGCTCCTACAGTGCCTCGAGCTCCACACCTCCCTCTCTACCTCAGTCCTTTATTTTCACCCTGGTAAAATGTTCTATGACTCAGGAAATTAAAATGGTACCTACTTTATTGTAAGAAGAAAAGGAAATACTGAAAAGCAAAGTGATCAGCATAGTGTCTGGCACACTGTAGGTGCTCAATGAAATTACTTTATGTCTATTGTTATAGTACTAAATATAAGTGTGCAATAAAATAAAATACATCAATACAATACATAATGTAGTCACATTATTTACTATTACTTAGTACTTCAATGCACAGTTGAACAAACACTAATACTACTTAATACGGTAAATACATTACAGAAATAATCATTTCCAAACAATGTGTCCCATAGCAAATACATTATAGAATTAATGACTAATATTCGGTTAGTAACATCATTGGCAAAAATAATGTCAAACTTAAAATGACATCCCCGAGACTCATACATACGATTATTTTAAAGATTCTCCTCACAAACCCTTTTATAGGAGACGCTAAGAAATACTAAATAGGAAAATTAACAGCACTACATTTCATCTCATTTTTCTCTTTTCTAAACATCCGATTATCGGCCAATATATGTCTAAAGATCAAAGGGAGAAGCAGCAGAGGCTTGGATAATTCATCCTTTAACTGAATTATATAGCATAGGAAAAAAAGAAACTAATGAAAACCCTGTATACATAATTAAACGGATAAATCAAGATACTCTCCATAAACAAACAAGATTCTAAATATGGTTTTTAAAAACTTTTGGTATTTGGATTTTTCAGATATTTTTTGAAATTTCCCAGAGTTCTCAGAACGAGCAATCTCTTCCTTGAAACTCCAAGCAGTAACAGCAAAATAATTAATGCAACAGGTGAAAAAATTGTTAGCATCCTTTTCTCAAGAAAGTAAAAGCCACACACTCGTTTGTTTCCACAATAATGCTGAAATACAGCACAGCCATTGGCAGCGATTCTAAACAGTGTACTCTTTTTTCTGTTTGTATACATATCGACATGACTCTTATAAACGTTAACACACTTATCACCTGTTCTCGGATGTAATTAAGAAGGCATTTCACAGGTTCGAGGTTCAGCACCAAGCTGACGCCCTACAAGAAAATAAACGTACTTAGTGCGTATCTGAATTAAATGATTTTAAGTCAGAATCCGGAATGGGAAAGGCTAAGATTGCATTTCCTCCACGGCAGATCTGGACACTGCGACGAGGACTCACGAGACAAGAGCCCAGGAAAGGGAGCGGGAAAGAGCTATTCATTACCGACTACCTCCCAAGGCTCCGCGGCACTGGGCGGATCAGCCGGCTGTAGCGCCGTGCCGCCCCCGTCCCGCCCCCCGGCGCGCCGCCTCCGCGTTCTCTGACCTGAGCAGTCCCCCTAGCCACCGCCCCCTCTGAGAGGGCCCAGGCAGACCTAGCGCCCGGCCCGGGCTCCCGCCACCAGCAGGCCTGCAGCATACTCACGGAGAACAGAGTCCAGAGCGGCCGACAGTCCGTCCCGCCGGAGCCGACACTGGGACTGTGCGAAGGGGATCCCCGCGCCGCCCGGGGCGCGGGCCGGGAGCCAGGCACTCGCGTAGCCACCCTAGCCGCCAGCCACTCCGGCTCTGAGAGCCGACCGGGTGCCGCAGTGCCGGCGCCGCCCGCTGACGTCAGTGCCTGCCTACGCCGCCGTTCCCACGACAACCGATGCGGCCCGAGCTCCCCGCCTGGGCCGCTGCTGGGCCTCGAAGCTCCTCCACGGCCCCGCCCCCACGCCGTCGACGCCGGGGCCCGGAGCTGCGGCAGTGCGGCGCTTGCGGAGGTGGTGCGCGCGCCCCGCCCGCGGGACTTCAGACTGCGGCCGGGCACGCGCTCCCGCGGCCTCGCGCAGGAGTCCTCGTGCGCGTGAGGAAGCGCGAGGCCGTGGCCCTCCGAAGAAAGAATCTCTCGTCCCGGTGCGCCAGGGATCCTTGCGAATGTGTAGGGTCTGAGCCCGTCCGGTCGTCACCTCCGAGAAAGCGTTCTGTCTCAGAACTGGAGCCAGCGCTGGGAAAAAAAAAAAAAAAGAGGGGCCAGAGATAGGGAGGCAGTCGTGGAACCCGCCGACGCGGACAAGCGTGAATGAGGCAAAGCAGCAGGCACGCCACCGCCCAAGCGATCGCGCCCACAAAATGAAACATCCTTTTAAACGCGGAGAATAGAGTTGTACCATAGACCAAACCTTAAAGAAAAAAATATGTTCGTAATTCGTGTGGCGTTGAGTTATCACACTATATGTGTAAAGCAGAGCAAAAACCCCTCATTTTTTCCATACCCCGTGCTCCCTCCCACTTTCTAATTTCTGCCACAGGCGCCATTTTTACCTCTGAGTCACCAGGGATGGAAAAATACGAGACAGGTCCCTCCCCAACTCTTGAATTTCCTGCGGTTGCGGTCATACACTGCACCATAACCTGTTGCTTAGTTTGCAAAGTGAGAGTGTTAGCATATTTCTTCAGAAGCCGTCTTTTCTATTCATATTAGCATCACCACACTTTACAAAACATATTTCATTTTCTTTCTACAAATCCTATGAGGATTCAGTGAGAAAGACCATCAATCCAAAGCATCTTAAACCGAACTGTTCAACTTTTCACCCTAGAACCCACTCTCGTTTTTGGATTTCTATTTTGGCTTAAGCAACCACCATCCTCCCCGTGTTGTAAATACCTGTAGAGCATCCTAAATGCCTCTTAGACCAAATTATGTCCATTCTACTATCTTTTAACACCCTAGTGTATAGCTTATCCATCTTGACTCGGGCTGCCTCATGCCAGCCTTCATTACTTCTATTATTGTGAGATAGCCTCGTTGCCAGTCCCCTGACTCCAAGTTTGATTGCCATCCTCCATGCTGCTACCAGAATGACCTCGCTAAACATGTAAATCTGATAATGCCACTGTCCTGAAAATTCTTCAAAGGATTATCTGTAAGAGAAAATTTAGTTACTTTGCCTAGGATATAAGACACTTCAACTGCCTGACTAGTTTCTTCTCTCATTGCCTCTTTTCAGTGTTATGCTTCGGTAATATTAAATTATGTGTACTATGCAAAACAATCCATACCCTCTCATGTCCCCTTTCTTGTACTTATTGTCTCCGCTCTCTGAAAAATCTCTTCTTGTAAACTCCTACACATCTCTACCCAAATGTTGTCTATACTTTGAATCCATCTAGTTTATTTTTCCCCTAGCGCCCTCTGCTAAAGAGATGTAAGGAGCAATGAGCAGGTAGTGCCTAGATCTTGGTTTCCAAACACCATTTTCTACTAAAAGGAACTAGAGCCGCTTGGGGAAATGACTGATTCAGAACAGTAGCAGGGGAAGTACAACATGAGCCTGAAAGACCTTGTTGCACCAGAAATTAAAGACGTTTTCACAGAATGATGGAACATAGGAAAGGGACACAGAAACCAGCTTGAAGGAGCCTCTATTGGCCACACCTTGGTCAATCTGAGCACCATTATAATAATGTTAATAGATTATGATCTGCTGAACAAAATAGGAATACTTGAGTCTATGCTGAAATAAATACATGAATATTTTTTAAATGGACATAAAGTAACGTTCTTCCCTATATTAGGAATATATATATATGGAATATATATGTATTCTTTATATGCTAATATATGTAGCAGGAATGATATAGGTAGAAATATCAGGATTTCGCAGCTATTATAGTAAAAATTGATTTAACCAAGAATCATCAGTGTATGCTAAAACTAGAGGGTGAGAACTTTAAGAGGAACATAATGGTCTCAGAGTATCTCTCGGCCAAATATACTAATCATGAAGGGAAAAATAAAAACTTAACAGTGGAGAAATCTGGCACTGGTAAGCAAAGTTACCATTCCCAGTAAGCAGGACAAATCAACATTGTATGCCACCTGGTAACAGACAATTGGAGCACACTTTTGTGATGCTCCTCTGCCAAAAATGTATAAGTGAGAATCTAATCATGAGGAAGGATCAGACAACCTCAAACAGGGACATTTTTACAAAATCACAGACCTCTACTCTTCAAAAGTTTGTCAAAGTCATGAAAGACAAAAGAACAACTAAAGAACTTTTTTCAGATTGTGGAGGCCTAAAGAGACATGACAACAAAATGGAACATATGACTCTGCATTGGATCCTTTTTCTGTAAAGGATATTATTGGGACAACTGACAAAATTCGAATTGGGTCTGTGGACTAGGTGATATTTTACCTACCACCTATATATTAACAAAGTTAATTTCCTGATTTTGATGACTATAGTCTGGTAATGTAGAAGTTACCTTTGTTTCCAGAAAATACACACTGAATTATTTAGAGTTAATGAAACTTCATGTCTGCAACTTACTCAAATGTTCAGAAAAAAGTATATATAAATAACATATGTAAGTAAAATGTGAATGTATATGGAGAAAGAATGATAAAGCAAATGTAATATGTCAACAATTGGAGAGTTTGGGCAAAGTTAGAAGTTCCTTGTACTATTCTTACAATTTTTTTGTAAGTTTAAAAGTCTTTCAAATAATAAAAACTGGTTTAAAGGTACTGAGGTTTCTGGCTTGGAAAACTAGATGGAAAATGGCTAATTAACAGTGAAAAGGTAGCAGGTATAGAGGGAAGATAGTTTCAGAGGGATATATCCACTAAGCAATTGAATACATAGCAAACATATAAGCGAGCCCCATTCAAACTGGAGAATGCAGATATGCGCTTTCCTTCTCATTAGCTCAGAATATAAGAGTGAGATCACTTTAATGGTACTTGGAGAGGCAAGCAATTAAGACTAGTAGTGGTAGTAATAACAAAATTGGCCAACCATTCATGAAATAAATTTAGAGCATTCAAACATTTATTAAATAAGAAATAATGAATTTATTGAATAAAACATAAATACAGTTGATAGACTACTTATTCCCCAGTACAAAATGTACATTAACCAATTAAAACATGTTGGCTTTACTGCTTGTATTACATTGCTAGGTTTGCCATACAAAGTACCATACACAGACTGGTTGACTTAAACAACAGAAATTTATTTTCTCACAATTCTGGAGATTCGAAGTCCAAGATCAAGATGTTGGCAGGGTTAGTTTCTTCTCTTCTCTCCTTGGCTTACAGATGGCTGCCTTGTCCTTGTGTCTGAACATAGTCTTTTTTCTGTACCTGCATCCTAATCTCCTCTTCTTAGGACATCAGTTATATTGGATTAGGGCCCACCCTAATGACCTAATTTCAGTGCAATTACCTCTTTAAAAATCTTATGTCCAAATATAGTCACATTCTGAAGTTCTTGGGGTTAGGATTTCAACATATGTATTTTGTGGGGAGGGATCAAAATTTAGCCTGTAACCCTACTGGTATTGTGCTAGACCTACGACAGAATGCAAAGACTGGAACTATTTGGATTCTCATTCAAAACCAACTGACTTTATAAAGACATTTCAGACAGAGATTTTTCAGTATGGGCTAAGTATTAGATTATATTAAAGGAATTTTTATTTCTTTCTGTATAAAGGAAATAATGGCATTGTAATCATGTATGAATAAGCCTTTCTTAAATCTGTAGAATATGACTTGATGTCTGAAATTTGCTTTATTTTTATTTATTTTTAAAAATTTTATTTATTTGACAGAGATTGAGAGAGCACAAATAAAAGGAGTAGCAGGCAGAAGGAGAGGGAGAATCAGACACCCTGCTGAGCAGGGAGTCCAATGCAGGGCTAAATCCCAGACCCTGGGATCATGACCTGAGCCAAAGACAGCCTCTTAATCAACTGAGCCACACAGATGCCCCTGAAATTTGCTTAAAATAGTCCACAAAATTAAAACAAAACAAAACAAAACAAAAAAACACATGGGGGAAGATAACCCTAAATTTTGATGGTCGTTGAAGCTGGCTAATAGGTACCTGGTATTCTATTATACTTTTTCTTTGTGTGTTTGGAAATTTTTGTAATAAGCAGGCAAAACAAAAGTAGGAAAACTCATATTATAGAAAATTTGAAAGACATAAAACCACAGGAAGTAGGAAAAAAGATTCAGTACTACTTCCTAAAGAGAATCTCAATTAGCTTTTTAAAGCAATTTTGTTTTCAGTCTGTTTTCTATGTATATTTTAATTTTGGTCATGTTGTATGTAACATACTTATTTCTGCTTCCTTGAATTAACATTATGCTATACTTTCATTTCTACACTTTTATATAGGCCCTATATATATATATATATAGGGCCTATATATATATAGGCCCTTCATTTAAAATGTTAAGCTTGTTGGGATGCCAAGGTGGCTCAGTGGGTTAAGCATCTGACTTGGTTTTTGGCTTCCGTCATGACCTCATGATCTCATGAATCCTGGGATGGAGCCCTGCTCAGAGCGGAGTTGGCTATAGGATTTTCTCCTTCTGCCTCCACCCCTCCCACAGGTGCACACACATGCTTCTCTCTAAAATAAATAAATCTTAAGAATAATGTCAAGCTTGTTAGTAATGTTCATACGTAGGGGCCCCTGGGTGGCTCTGTCGGTTAAGTATCTGATCCCAGGGCCCTGCTCAGCAGGAAGTCTGCTTCTCCCTCTCCCTCTACCTTCCACCCTGCTTATGCTCTCTCCCTTGCTTACTTATTCTCTCTCTCTCAAACAAATAAATAATAATAAAAATTTTTTTAAATAATGTTCGTATGTGCTCATAATAAAAATTCAATGAATCATCCAGACATTTTTACTGTAGAAGCTGAAATTCTACCATATGTTGGTCACTGATAATAGTCCTTAATACATTACTCCAGACTTTCCTTCATATATGTACTAACACTAAATTTAAAAAGACAACTTCATACCATAGACTTTTTCCCTGCTGCCTTGTTTTAGTCTTTATCATGTATTACCATCCTAGAAGAATTTATATGTCAGTAATATGCATCTATTTCATCCATTTTAATGGCTTTATGCTATATTTTTATTCCAGAATTTCTTTATCAATTATAATAAAAATGCCAAATATGATGGTTTTTTAACTAAAAGAGCTTTCACATAATTCTCTCACATTGTCACTAAATTCATTCTTCAGTATTTTAAGTAATTTTGGTGTTATTTTGAATTCATCAACTTCTATTTGCTAAGCAGTGGGATTACATGTTTTTGTACTTTTCCTCCTTCTGGGTCTGTTTTACTAATTTTTGTTTATTTCCTTGAGCTCTTGATATTAGAATATCCCAGAGTTAATCTCTTAGACTTCTTCTCTATCCACATGTACTCACTTGGTATCTCTGCCAGTCTCTATGGTCCCATGGTCATGCAGACTCCTCCCAGAGGTATCTCCACAGTTCATTCTTCACTCCTGACTCATACATCCATCTGCATACTTAGATACCTCCACTTAGATGTGAAATACACATCTCAGACTTACTAAACTCCTAATCCCCACTTGAAGATCAACCCCTCCCTTGAAGCTTTCTCCATTTTGTATAATGGCAACTCCATTTTTTTTCCCCACTCAAGCCAAACATCAAACACCTTTGAGTAGTCTTTGACTTCTTACATCCCATATACAACCTATCAGGTTAATATTGATTCGAACCTAAATCCTACATTAAAGAGGTTATGTTTACAATTCAGATGGGAAATTTTTTTTCTACTCAGACTATAACTCAGACATTCAAGCCTCCTTTGCTGGTGTAGTCTCTTGAGGGTCCAGTTTTATGCAAAGACCTTAATTCCCACACTGAACGAGACTTCATATCTCACATTTTGGGAAGTCCTTCCACTCCAGAACTACATTTAGGGAATCAGCAAATACTTCTAGTGTAGGATTCCCCTAAGTAGTCCCTACTTACCACTTTTTCTTTCACTTTTCTTTTCTCCTTGGCTCCCTGGGAGCTTCCTTTACTTTTACGAGAACTCAAAGATGCGATTCAGTGGGAATTTTTAGCTGATATTCAGAATTTTTTTCCTCCTGAACTGTATCTCTTTGACATATTGGGTAAAAAAGAATTTCTTCTCTCTCAACTCTTAATACATATTGCAAGGTATTTATGAGTTAATAGTAATTGTGAATAGTGTGAATGTGTGAATAGTGACTGCCATTCAAATTTAGTAGATGACTTATTGAAATAATTGAGACTTCCTTATAAACTTTCTGTGAAGAGACTTGCTAAGATAACTTGATAAACTTGATGAACCTATAGATGTGGGCTAGATCAGAATTCATGGAACTATAAAGTATAAAATTATTTATGGATTTATTGTGTATGCATAAATATTGTTTTGTTAGGAAAAGTGTTTTAATTTAGGTCTCAAAAGGCCCCATGAAAAACAGAACTACTTCAGAGATAAGGGAAGAAAGAAAACAAAAAATTCAGCTTATGCTCAATTTATGTCTCTAAAGCAACGAACACTAGAGGGCAGTAAAGCAACATCTGTCATTACCAGTGCCCGAAAGACCCCGTTTTAAGGGTATGGCCTTATTACATCTTATCATGTACCCACTTGTTATCCAAACCATTTAATTTACTGATGCTTAACATACTCCTTTGAATTTATAATAGCTTAAGATATATTTGACACCAGGGTAGTTTCTAGATTAATAAATACCGTACAGAAGAGTCCTTGTACCACCAGTCCATCTAGCAACACTTCCAAGAATCCACTTTCAGGAGATCACTCTCTAGATAGCTCATCCTTTGAATATAACATGAGGTCCGGTGGTTGGATAAAAGATACATATCAGACATTCATTCCCTTTTCTGCCCTGCAGGTCTTTTGTGCTGATCAACGCTTAAATTTTTTCATCTTATCATTCAAATGACATCTATTTATGAAATTGAGAACTAGCCTCATCTCTCTTACAAAGTTTGAAAGTAGAGGCTTTCCCAAATGCTGCTTTGAGTAATTACCAGGCCTCCTTCTCTGAGGGACTCAGGTTAGATATCTCCACCCCAAGCAAGAGGGGACTTTCCTTGTTTTCACAGTTAAAGATTATCTTTGTATAATTAGCATGTCAAATTAAAAAATACATAATTTGTGTAGTTTAGCTTCTTGATCCCATTTTTTCCTCTCCATACCTGAGATAATTAATAATTTTATATTTTTAAAAATGTTTAAAATAAATCATTATTAAAGTAAGATGTTAATAATACAGAAAGATACTTATGAGGGAAAGTGACAAATCTGTGGTTCACCACTTCCTTCCCAAAGTGCTGGTCCTAAGAGTACAGCAATTCCCCCTGCCCCCCAGTTTTGCTATCCAGGGTTTCATTTACCCGTAAGCACCCATGGTTTGAAAGCAGATGATCCTCCTTATGACGACTCAGCAGAAGGTGAATAGTAGCCTAACTCTGCATTACAATGTCTGTGTCATTTGCCTCACATCATCTGTGCACATAAGCATTTTATCATCTCACATTAACACATAAAGGGTGAGTACAGTACAATAGATATTTTGAGAGAGAGATCACATTCAGAAAACTTTTATTACAGTATAATTGTTCTATTTTATCATTGGTTCTTGTTGTTAATCTCTTAGTGTGCCTAACTGATAGCCTGAACATTTTCATAGGTATGCACCTATAGGAAAAAAACAGTATAGGGACGCCTGGGTGGCTCAGTTGGTTAAGCGGCTGCCTTCGGCTCAGGTCATGATCCCAGCGTCCTGGGATCGAGTCCCACATCGGGCTCCTTGCTCGGTGGGGAGCCTGCTTCTCCCTCTGCCTCTGCCTGCCTCTCTGTCTGCCTGTGCTCTCTCTCTCTCTCTAACAAATAAATAAATAAAATCTTAAAAAAAACAAAAAACAAAACAGTATATATTGGGTTTGGTACTCTCTGCAGTTTCAGGCCTCCCCTGGAGGTCATGGAACGTATTCCCCATGGATTAGGGAGAACTATTATACATCCCTTTAAGCAGTTTCTGTTTTTGTTTCTTCTGGTGCTCACTTCTCTATCTCTTAACACTATTGCTTAATTCATCAGATTTAAGAATTGCCTTTATCTACCGCTAAAAGATGAATTAAGTCATTTGCATCACCCTATACATTCCTTACTCATCTCTTCCCAATAAAGTCATGTAAGGAGGCAGTAGAGTATAATGGATAAGAACACACACTCTGGAATCCCCTTTCTGCCATTTACCAGCTGTGTGACCTCAGGCAAGGGACTTGGTCTCTCTGAACCCTCTCCTTCATCTATAAAATGGGGAAAATAATTGTCCATTCCTCAGAGGGTTATTGTGAGGATAAATGGGTCAATACATTAAAAGCACTAAATAAGTGTTACTATTACTATATTTAATTTCTGTCTTAGTTATCTTTGTAAGTTTAAATAATATACTTACCCCTTTATTTTTGGTCAACTATATACCATCTCAGTCACTCCACTTTTTAAGAGGAAGATATCAGCAACCTTACATTTCTTTCCCTCTCCACCCTTTCCACACCTCAATCTCACTTCCAATATTTTCCATCTTTCAACTAGTTCTATTTTCTGGGAGATTTTCTCAGTTTGGCTTCTAAGCATTTATTGAAAATTATACTTCAGCAATCTAAGAGTTTTACCTAATCTCTAGTGTTAAGTTTTACAGGGTTTTAAAGATTCAGACTCTTGTTGACTATTGTGTTAGTCAATGTCTGGTCAGGGGACAAAAATTATCACTCCAATGATTTGCATACAGAAAATAATTGTGAACCAAGTACATTGCATTAATCGAGAAAAGGAGGCAAACTGAAAAAGAACAAAGGCCTTCTTGGGGTCTCAATTGCAATTTGCAGAGCACAGACTCAGTAGTAACCAGAAAAGTGTCTCGCTCATATGCAGAAAGCAAGAGGTTTTTATGAGAAGGAAGGGAGGGGTAATTACATGATTTAGATAAGGAAGAGAAGAAAAAAACCCCAAACCCTGCTAATTTGGTGCTGACCGATTGAACCACTTTTGATTACTATCTGATTATTTTATTGGTGCTATCACACAAAACTATTCCTGGTATGTATTAGTTAACTTTGCTGTCCTCATAAAGTTCCTATCAACAATTTTATGGTTCAAATGCTGGTTGCGCTGTTGGATTTTATGAGCAACTGCTTATATAACAATAACCTTATATGGCTCAGTTCAAAAGTTCATTAGTTAGAAAGAAAAGTGGAACTTGAAAATGGAGTCTCTCATGTCCAGAAATTGTGTACAATTCCACAATTGTGAACTAAGGAAAGATGTATTTACCAAAAGCATTGAGAGAGAACTCTAAGGTATGGAGAAGGAATAACCAGAGAACAGCTACTACGCCCAAAGTTGAGGGAAAAGTGAATAAGGAAGGAACTTGGAGCCTCCGGTGAGGTGGCCCTGAGGAGGCAGATTCAGACACTGAGGAGTAGGCGTGGTTGCCCTCCCAGGCAGTCATCTCAGAGTCTATTCAAAAAAAGACTGCCTTCTCTTTCTTGCTTCTCTCTTGTTCTTTGAATTATTTCAACTTTTTCTGGACTCCTCCACCCTCTCCAACCATTCCCTGTTTATCTCTAGCCTCTCTTTATTTGGGGGTTTCTTCCTTATTGGTTATTCACTAAAATATAAAGCAATGAAAGGCTGATTGATAGTTCTATGGTTGTGGGCTGGGCTTGCCAGTGAATTGACCTTTTTTTAGGGTGTTTGGGGAATAGTCATGTCAGCTGCCCTGCTTCTCTCCACAGGGAAGTTTTTATAGAGAAGAATCTGTCATTTTTTTGCTAGGGTGGTAAATGCCTGGATGATGGTATTCTGCTTGTTGGGATGAGCAAGTAGTCTGAGGAACAATCATAACTTTCACTTACTTTCAATTAATTCCTGCATTTAACCCCATATTCCATTCCTTGCTTCCAATTAGTGTTTTATGAGCTTCTCTGTATATCTACACGGCCAATTTTCTCAGCTTCTTTAGAAACCAATACATTAATTTCTTATAACTATTATAGCAAATTTACACACACTTGGTAGCTTACAATAAAAGGAATTTATCTCACAGTTCTGGAGGCCAGAACTCCAAAATCAAGATGTTAGCAGGTCCACATTCCCTCCAAAGGCTCTGGGGAGTACCTGTTCTTTGTCATGTCCAGTTGCTGGTGGCTGTGGACATTCCTTGGTTTGTAATCACATCATTCCAGTCCTTGCTTCTGTCTTCACAGAGCTATCTTCTCTTCTGTCTGTGTAATCTCCCTCTTACAGGGACTTTTGTCATTGGGTTTAGGACTTACCTAGAACATCAATGGTGATCTCCTAATCACATGATCCTTAATTACATGGAAAGAACCTTTTTTCCAAATAAGGTGATATTTATAGGTTCTGGGAATTAGGACATGGACATATCTTTTGGGAGACCCCATTTCAACTCACTATCTCACTCTCCCAACTGCTATTCTCTTTAAGAAATTGATGGCATTTCAAAAAACAAAAAAAAAAACAAAAAACAAAAACAAAACAAAAGAAATTGATGGCATTTCTTGTCTGCTGATGGACTACTTTCTGTCTTCCTTATTGAGTTTGTGTATGTATTCATATATATTATAGGTATGTGTACATATATGTATGTGGGGGTGTGGTTTTTTAATAACCATTAGATACCAGAATAACTACATTTATTTATTTATTTTTTATTTAAGCTTTTTTTTTTAATTTAAACATATAATGTAACCCCACCACCCTCTCCCAACCTCTCTCCCCCCCACCCCCCTCAGTTTGTTTTATGACATTAAGAGTCTCTTTTGGTTTGTCTCCCTCCCGATCCCATCTTGTTTCATTTTTTCTTTTCCTACCACCTTAACCCCCACCCCCGTTGCATCTCCACTTCCTCATATCAAGGAGATCATGTGATAGTTGTCTTTCTCTAGTTGACTTATTTCGCTAAGCATAATATGCTCTAGTTCCATCCATGTCGTCGCAAATGGTAAGATTTCATTTCTTTTGATGGCTGCATAGTATTCCATTGTATATATATACCACCTCTTCTTTATCCATTCATCTGTTGATGGACATCTAGGTTCTTTCCATAACTTGGCTATTGTGGACATTGCTGCTATAAACATTCGGGTACACGTGCCCCTTCAGATCACTACGTTTGTATCTTTAGGGTAAATACCCAGTAGTGCAATTGCTGGGTCCTAAGGTAGCTCTATTTTCAATTTTTTGAGGAACCTCCATGCTGTTTTCCCAGAGTGGTTGCACCAGCTTGCATTCCCACCAACAGTGTAGGAGGGATCCCCTTTCTCCACATCCTTGCCAGCATCTGTCATTTCCTGACTTGTTCATTTTAGTCATTCTGACTGGTGTGAGGTGGTATCTCATTGTGGTTTTGATTTGTATTTCCCTGATGCCCAGTGATGTGGAGCACTTTTTCATGTGTCTGTTGGCCATCTGGATGTCTTCTTTGCAGAAATGTCTGTTCATGTCCTCTGCCCATTTCTTGATTGGATTATTTGTTCTTTGGGTGTTGAGTTTGCTAAGCTCTTTATAGATTTTGGATACTAGCCCTTTATCTGATATGTTGTTTGCAAATATCTTCTCCCATTCTGTCAGTTGTCTTTTGGTTTTGTTGACTGTTTCCTTTGCTGTGCAAGAGCTTTTAATCTTGATGAAGTCCCAATAGTTCATTTTTGCCCTTGCTTCCCTGCCTTTGGCGTTGTTCCTAGGAAGAAGTTGCTGCGGCTGAGGTCGAAGAGGTTGCTGCCTGTGTTCTCCTCAAGGATTTTGATAGATTCCTCTCTCATGTTGAGGTCCTTCATCCATTTTGAGTCTATTTTCGTGTGTGGTGTAAGGAAATGGTCCAATTTCATTTTTCTGCATGTGGCTGTCCAATTTTCCCAACACCATTTGTTGAAGAGGCTGTCTTTTTTCCATTGGATATTCTTTCCTGCTTTGTCGAAGATTAGTTGACCATAGAGTTGAGGGTCTATTTCTGGGCTCTCTATTCTGTTCCATTGATCTATGTGTCTGTTCTTGTGCCAACACCATACTGTCTTGATGATGACAGCTTTGTAGTAGAGCTTGAAGTCTGGAATTGCGATGCCACCAACTTTGGCTTTCTTTTTCAATATTCCTTTGGCTATTCGAGGTCTTTTCTGGTTCCATATAAATTTTAGGATTATTTGTTCCATTTCTTTGAAAAAATTGGATGGGATTTTGATAGGCATTGCATTAAATGTGTAGATAGCTTTAGGTAGCATAGACATTTTCACAATATTTATTCTTCCAATCCATGAGCATGGAACATTTTTCCATTTCTTTGTGTCTTCCTCAATTTCTTTCATGAGTACTTTATAGTTCTCTGAGTATAGATTCTTTGCCTCTTTGGTTAAGGTTATTCCTAGGTATCTTATGGTTTTGGGTGTAATTGTAAATGGGATTGGCTCCTTAATTTCTCTTTCTTCTGTCTTGTTGTTGGTGTAAAGAAATGCAACTGATTTCTGTGCATTGATTTTATATCCTGACACTTTACTGAATTCCTGTACAAGCTCTAGCAGTTTTGGAGTGGAGCCTTTTGGGTTTTCCACATA
>RCUC01001101.1:0-72400 GCA_003697995.1 Taxidea taxus jeffersonii | reverse complement strand
CACTTTTTCAAAGATTTCACTGTATGAGTTCTGCAAAAATAATTCAGTGGAACTAGACATTATAATCACAGACAAAGTCCACAGTATTGAGAAAGATCTACCAAATGAAATAATACATTCAGAAAGCATTGATAACCTAACAAAAAGCTGAAGGGATTAATACAAATTGGAACATGATCCAAACCAAACAGTAGCAAATGATAATAACTGCCTTTTAAGGCTGTGACCAAGATAGGATTATCAGAATGTTTGGTTTCTGTGTCTGGATTTACTTTTCTGGTCCCCAAATAATTGATTTATATTATGCTTACTAAAGTGACTCTGCTTTTTATCTTTGAAGTAACTGTGGTTTACATCTGGCCACTATTTATGTATGACCTATTTAATATAATGCTCCCAAGTCTAACAATACAAAATTTTTTTTCTAATACAAAATTGCAGGTAATCTGGCTCACATTCATCTAGTCCTCTTTATGACATATTTAGGGGTACTTTTCAGAAAGGAAAGAACAGATCAGCTCTTCTTTAACAGTGATAGAAATCATGTGAATAACTTCAAGACCAGAATAAGGAAAGGATATTCCTGAGGATTAAGAACTCAGGGTACTTCCAGGGAATACTCAGTAGAAAATATTTAAGTGCTATTGACTCTAATGTGGATTAAGAAATTATAAAGGGACTGAGGCTGATGACATGTACTGGTCGTGTCTTGGTGCAACAAGAAGTGCAGAAATTAGTTAAAAGATTGACTGTAGTGATTGATAATGTTTGCATGCATCTGCAAGCCATTTTCATCTCCTCCTCCTCCTCCCACTCACCCTCTCTTCCTCCTCCTCCTCCTTCTTTTGTGTTCTTAAGTGAATAAACAGGTCTTCTCCATGATAAGTGTTGAATTGTTTACAGATGTATTCATATATGGGTAATATTTTTACTATTTTCTTGGGTTTGTCTTATCTTATACATACTTCTGGTATGAGACTGCATACATTCTCGCTTTTATTTCCTTGGCCTTTGGGGACATGTCTTGAAAGAAGTTGCTGTGGCCAACATTGAAGAGGTTACTGCCTATGTTCTCCTCTAGGATTTTGATAGGTTCCTACCTCACATTGAGGTTTTTTTTTTTTTTTTTTAAGATTTTAGTTATTTATTTGTTAGAGAGAGAGTGCGAGCACAGGCAGACAGAGTGGCAGGCAGAGGCAGAGCAAGGAGCCCGATGTGGGACTCGATCCCAGGACACTGGGACCATGACCTGAGCCAAAGGCAGCTGCTTAACCAACTGAGCCACCCAGGCGTCCCTCATTGAGGTCTTTTATCCATTTCAAGTTTATCTTTGTGTATGGTGTAAGAGAATGGCAGTGTTTCACTCTTCCACATGTAGCTGTCCAATTTTCACAGCACCATTTATTGAAGAGACTGTCTTTTTTCTCCTGGATATTTTTTCCTGCTTTGTTGAAGATCATTTGACCATAGAGTTGAGGGTTCGTGTCTGGGCTTTCTACTCTGTTCCACTGCTCTATGTGTCTGTTTTTGTCCCATACCATGCTGTCTTGCTGATCACAGCTTTGTAGTAAATTTGAAATCAGGCAACATGATGCTCCCAGTTTTGTTTTTCTTTTTCAGTATTTCCTTAACATTTCAAGGTCTCTTCTGGTTCCATTCAAATTTTAGGATTGTTTGTTCTAGTTCCTTGAAAAATACTGGTGGAATTTTGATCAGGATGGCATTGAAAGTATAGATTGCTCAGGGCAGTATAGACATTTTAAGAATGTTTATTCTTCTTATCCATGAGTATGGAATGGTCTTCCATTTGTTTGTGTCTTCTTCAATTTCTTTCATGAATGTTCTGTAGGTCCTTGAGTACAGATCCTTTACCTCCTTGGTTAGGTTTCTTCCCAAGTATCTTAGGGCTCTTGGTGCTATAGTAAATGGAATCAGTTCCCTAATTTCCCTTTCTAATATTCATTGTTTGTTTATAAGAAAGCAACTGATTTCTGTACATTGATTTTGTATCCTGCCACACTACTGAATTGCTGTATGAGTTCTAGTAGTTTGGGGGTGGAGTCTTTTGGGTTTTCCATATAAAGTATCAAGTCGTCTCTTCATAGATGACTTCTTATTTGCCAATTGAATACCTTTTGGAACTTCATCAAGATCAAAAGCTTCTGCACAGCAAAGAAAACCATCAACAAAACAAAGACGCAACCCATGGAATGGGAGAAGATATTTGCACATGACACTACAGACAAAGGGCTGATATCTAAGATCTTTAAAGAACTCCTCAAGTTCAACACACACAAAATGGGCAGAAGACATGACCAGACACTTCTCCAAAGAAGACATACAAATGGCTAACAGACACATGAAAAAATGTTCATCATCATTAGCCATCAGGGAGATTCAACTCAAAACCACATTGAGATACCACCTTGCACCAGTTAGAATGGCCAAAATCAACAAGATAGTAAATAACATGTGTTGGAGAGGATGTGGAGAAAGGGAAAAACTCTTACACTGTTGGTGGGAATGTAAGTTGGTGCAGCCACTTTTGGAAAACAGTGTGGGGATTCCTTAAGAAATTAAAAATAGAGCTTCCCTATGACCCTGCAATTGCACTACTGGGTATTTACACCAAAGATACTGATGTAGTGAAAAGAAGGGCCATCTGTACCACAATGTTCATAGCAGCAATGGCCACAGTCACCAAACCGTGGAAAAAACCAAGGTGCCCTTCAATGGACAGATGGATAAAGAAGATATGGTCCATACATACAATGGAGTATTATGCCTCCATCAGAAAGGATGAATACCCAACATGGATGGGACTGGAAGAGATTATGCTAAGTGAAATAAGTCAAGCAGGGAAAGTCAATTATCATATGGTTTCACTGATTTGTGGAGCAAAAGGCATAAAACGGAGGTCATTGAGAGATGGGGAGGAGAAGTGAGTTGGGGGAAATCAAAGGGAGAGACAAACCAAGAAAGACTATGGACTCTGAGAAACAAACTGAAGGTTTTGGAGAGGAGGGGGGTGGGGGATTGTGTGAGTCTGTTGGTGGGTATTATGGAGGGCATGTATTGCATGGAGCACTGGGTGTGGTGCATAAACATTGAATCTTGGAACACACACAAAAAAAATAAATTAAATTAAATTTTACAAAGGACTGTACGCATTCAAGATCAAAAGTAGTTGTGTGGTTTTTTTAAAAATATAGTTCCTGATGTTGTGAACATAATGTTTATATAGACATACAAATTTTAAGGTTATTTTGGAAAAAAAAATACTGTACATGTAAGAAAAGGCCCAAGACAGTTTCTGTGATTCTTACTGGAATGAGTGATTATGGGTAATTTTTTCCCTTCTGCTTCACAAATTGCAGACACAATATGTGTCTGCTATTTAATATTTATATTTAAATAGTATATTCTTAAATAATTGAGATAATCAGAGAAAGGTAACAAATAAGTGTAAAAAGTTTAGAAAATTAAGCTAGCCTAGGATTACTGCTTTAAATATACCTTTTAAGATCTTTTAATACGTTTTTTACTTTAAATTGAAAATGAAAAGTTTAGAATTGACTTACTTCATAATAACTGATTTAAAAATTAACTTGTAATAATTAAATGATATTTTATAGAATGTGCTTTTATTTTAAAATGTTTTTTAAAGGTTTTATGTATTTATTTGAGAGAAAGAGAGAAAGAGCACAAGAAGAGGAGCAGCAGGCAGAAGGAAAGGGAGAAGCACACTTCTCACTGATGGAGGGAGCACTAATAAGGCATGATACCGGGTACCTGATCCAAAGCCAGCCACTTAACTGACTGAGTCTCCCATGTACCCTAAAATGTGTTTTCCAACAACCAATAAATTCTACATTCATATTGTGATCGTAAGAAAGCTACAAAATAAAAATAAATATAATCACAGGAATATATTTTACCTAACAGCAAGTCATATAAAACAACTACAGAATTCACAAAGGCAAAGCAAAATTAAAGCAAAATAATCCTCTAAATAAAAATAGAAAATATAAGAATGAATGACTAAATATCTTCCTGTTTTATTTGACAATAATTAATATTGACACATTAATATCTGATTATATATTTCAATATGAATAAATAGAGATAATTAAACTCTCTTCTATAAAGTAAGATGATAAGTGTGGATTACCTGAGATTCAAACCTAGGTGTTTGAAATTTATTACCACATTACTGTATTTGTTCTCTTTCCTCTAAAATTACATGCATTAGAAGTGGGCAATGTGTCATATAATATGGAGGGAACAACATCAAAGTCCAGTTACAAAATTTGATTAGCTAAAACTAATAAACATTTATGTATATAAAACTGTACAACTAGGGACGCCTGGGTGGCTCAGTTGGTTGGGCAGCTGCCTTCGGCTCAGGTCATGATCCCAGCGTCCTGGGATCAAGTCCCACATCGGGCTCCTTGCTCAGCAGGGAGCCTGCTTCTCCCTCTGCCTCTGCCTGCCGCTCTGTCTGCTTGTGCTCGCTCCTGCGCTCTCTCTGACAAATAAATAAATAAAATCCTTAAAAAAAAAAAACAAAACAACTGTACAACTTTACCCTAACTTATAAGAATTTTTCTGTATAGCTATCTATCAATATATAGTTCTCTATATTTAGTTAATATGGATATTAACTACTTGAGCTTTTATAAAGAATTCAATATAGTTAATTCATTTCCTAATATTTTGATTTATTTTCACATGAGTTCTAGAAAATGTTACCTCTCCTAATTATATGATAGGCCCAACTAGAACAAGGATTTTATCCTTAGATATTTTTTGTGTCTGAAAAAAATCTAAAAGCATGCTCCAGAAATGGGTCAACCAATAATAAATGGCTGTATACTATTGACTAGAGAAATAAAAATACTGATGCTTTAGAGATATGATAATAATCATCCAGATAGTTTTATACATCTGATTGCAGATGGAGTGTTAAGTTTATTTCAGTCAAATGTTTGGAGATTATTATTACACATGAATAGTACTAACAAGGTAAGGAACCAAAAGCAGAATGAAATAATAAAATTTCACTGAACTAGAAAATATATTTTATTCAATCATTCACTTATTATTCATTTAGTCAATAGTTATGTATCAGGAGACACTGTACCCATCACTAGAATTTCAACAAGACAAGGCCATTAACTTTGTACAGGTTGAATGTTAATAGTCAAAGAAAACCTTCAATTTCCTTGATGGTATGTATTATCTATATTATCTATATATTCTATATATGTTACGTATATATGTAAATATATATATGTTGAATTCCATATTCATTTTTAAATAAAGTATAATAAACCTATAGCTCATTAATTTCAGATGAACAATGTAATGATTTGATATTTGTATATATTGCAGAAAAATATATGTGTATATATATATACATATATGTGTGTATATATATATATATTTTTTTTTTTTTTTGCAGATCAAAAAAAATTAGTTAATTTTGGTTACCACACATATATAGTGACAAATTTTTGTTCTTGTAATTGGGGCTTTTAGAATCTACTCTCCCAGCAGCTTTCAAATATGCAGTATGGTGTTGTTATAGTCACCATGTGATACATTGTATCCCTGTGAGTTATTTTATAACTCAAAATTTTTACCTTTTGACTCCTTTCACCCATTTTACACTCCCTCACTACAAACACCAATTTGCAAATTGCAAACACCAATCTGTTCTCTGTATCTATGAATTTGGGTTTTTAATTTTTTTTTTTTAGATTTCATATGTAAGTAAAAAAATAAGGTATTTGTCCTTCTTTATCTGACTTATTTCAGTAAACACAATGCCCTCAACATCCATCCAAGTTATCACAAATGACAGTATTTCCTTCTTTTTAATGACTGAATTATATTCCATTGTATATATTTACCACATTTTCTTTATCCATTCATCCATCAATGGACACGTAGGTAACTTCATAGTTTGACTATTTTAAATAATGCTTCAATGAACATGGAGATGCATGTATTGTTTTGAGTTGGTGTTTCCATTTCCTTCAAATAAATGCCTGGAAGTGGAATTGCCAGATCATATTATAGCTCTATTTTTATTTTTTTCAAGAATCTCATACTATTATTTTTTATGATGGATGTACCAATTTACATTCCTATCAACAGAGTACCAGTTTTCTTTACTTCACATCTTTACCCACACTTGTATCTTGTCTTTTGATAATAGCCATTTTAAGAGATATGAAGGGATATCTCATTGTTGTTTTAACTTGCATTTCCCTGATGATTGGTGATATTGAGTCCCTTTTCCTGTATCTATTTGCTATCTGTATGTCTTCTTTGGAAAATGTCTGCTTGGATCCTCTTCATTTTTCATCAAATAGTTTTTGTTTGTTTTGCTGTCCAGCTTCATGAGTTCTTTATATATTTTATATTTTACCCTTAGAATTTTTTTTTCTTTTAAAGATTTTATTTATTTGTTTGACAGAAAGAGAGAGATCATAAGTAGGGAGAGAGGCAGGCAGAGAGAGCAGGGGAAGCAGGTTCCCTGCTGAGCAGAGAGCCCAATGCGGGGCTCCATCCCAGGACCCTGAGATCATGACCTGAGCCAAAGACAGAGGCTTAACCCACTGAGCCACCCAGGCACTCCTAGATATTAACCTCCTATCATATAAATGATTTGAAAATATTTTCTTCCATTCCATAGGTTGCCTTTTGATTTTGTTGATGGTTTACTTCACTATGAACAAGCTTCATAGTTTGATGAAGTCCCACTTGTTTACATATATATATATATATATATATATATATATATATATATAGCCAGGAAGCTTATCACTGATGTTTTTAAGGATTTTTATGGTTTCAGATTTTATATTCAAGTCTTTAATACATTTTGAGTTAATTTTTATATGGTTAAAGGGAATGATGTACCTTTATTTTCTGATGTACCTATCCAGTTTTCCCAGCACCATTTATTGTAGAAACTGTCCTTTCCTCATTGTATATTACTGACACCTTTGTCATAAACCAATTGACCATTTATGGATGGAATTATTTCTGCTCCCTCTCTTCTGGTCCATTGATCTATTTGTCTCTTTTTATGTTAGTATCATACTGTTTTGATTTATATAGGTTTTTAATATAGTTCGAAGTCAGGGAGGGTGATATTTCCATCTCTGTTCTTTCTCAAGATGGCTTTGGCTATCTGCCTTGACTTTGGTGTTTCCATACAAATTTTAGGATTGTATATTCTATTTCTATGAAAAATACCATTTGGAATTTTGATAGTGATTGCACTGAATCTATACTTTGCTTTTGATAGTATGAACATTTTAATAATATTCTATCAATTCTTGAGCACAGAATATATTTCCATTTATTTGTGCCTTTGTCAGTTTATTTTATCAATGTCTTATAATTTCCAGAGGACAGGTCTCTCACCTCCTTGCTTTAATTTATTCCTATGCATTTTACTCTTTCTAATGCAATTGTAAATAGGTTGTTTTTAAAATATATCTTTTGATATTTCATAAGTAGTGTATAGAAAAGCAGCATATTTTTATATATTGATTTTGCATCCTACAAATTTACTGAATTTGTTAATTATTTCTAACAATTTTTGGTGGTGTTTTTAGGGTTTTATATGTATAATATGTATTTCACAAATATTGACAGTTTTACTTCTTCCTTTTCAATTTGGATAACTTTTTGTACTTTTTTTTGTCTAATTACTCTGACTAGGACTTATAGGACTGAGTTGAGAAAACACAAGAAGGGCATCCTTGTCTTGTTCCTGATATTACAGGGATAACTTTCAGTGTTTTCATCATTGACAGAATGTTAATTGTGTGTTCTTCATATATAGATTGTACTATGTTGAGGAAGATTTTCTCTATGCTGACTTTCTTGAGACATTTTATCATAAATAAATGTTGAATTTTGTCAAATGCTTCTTCTGCATCTATTGAGATCATATGATTTTTATTCTTCATTTGTTAATTGCTATATCACATTGATTGTCACACAGATGTTGAACCATTCTTGCATCTCTAGAAAAATCCCACTGAATCATAGTGTATGATCTTTTTCATGTGTTGTCAAATTTGACATGCTAACATTTTGTTGAGGATTTTTGCATCTATGTTAATCAGGGATAAGGCCCTACAATTTTCTTTTCTTGGGGCTTCCATCTCCATACTTGGTATCAAAGTAATGCTAGCTTCATTAAATTATTTTGAAAGTATTCTCTCCTCTTCCTTTTTTAGAGGAGTTTAAGAATTATTGGCATATAATTCTTATTTGAATGTTTGGTAGAATTCATCAAGGAAACCATCTTGCTCTGTACTTTTGTTTGTTGGGAGGGTTTTTTTATTAATTATTCAATCTCCTTATCAATAATCAATCTGTTTAGTTTTTTTTAATGGTTCAGTCTTTGTAGATTGTATGTTTTTTTGTAGTTTGTATGCTTCTAACATCTTATGTTTCTATGTAGATTGTATGTTTAGTCTTTGTAGATTGTATGTACATACAAAACTTTTTAGTATAAAACTGTTCATAGTGGTCCCTTTACATTTTTTACTTTTCTGTTATCAGTTGTTAATGTCTCTTCTTTTATATCTGATTTTATTTATTTGAATCCTCTCTTCTCCCCTAACACCTTTGGAGTCTACCTGATGGTTTGTCAGTTTTGTAATCTGTCCAAGGAACCAGCAATTACTTTCACTGATCTTTTTAATTGGGTTTTTAGTCTTTATTTCATTTATTCCAATTTGATCTTTACTTTCTTTCCTCTCCTAAATTTGGGCTATGTTTGTTCTTTTATTCCCAGTCTCTTGAGGGGTATAGTTACACTATTTATTCAAGACATTAATTCATTCTTCTGGTATGAATTTATTGCTATGAACTTCCCTTTTGCATCACATAAAATTTGGTATGTTATATTTTGATTTTACTTGTCTGAGGGTACTTTTATTTCTCTTTTAATTTTTTCATTGACCCATTGTTCATTTAGTAGCCTATTGTTTAGTCTCCATGTATTTGTGCACTTTCCAAATTTCTTTGTATAATTGATATAACTTGTATTTAGTTTCATAACACTGTGGTCAGAAAAGATGCTTGATATGATTGCAATCTTAAATTTTAAAAACTTGATTTGTGACCTAACATATGATCCTCCTAGAGAATGTTTGATGTGCAAAGGAGAATAATGTGCATCCTATTACTTTGAGATGGAATATTCTGTATATATCTATTAAGTCCATCCAGTCTAATGCATCATTTAAGACCAATGTTTCTATAATAATTTTCTGTCTGAGTTATCTAGCCATTGATTAAAGTGGGTTATTAAAATCTCCTACTATTATTATTTTAGTCTACTTCTCTCTTTAGGTCTGTTGATATCAGTTATATAGATTATATAGATATAGATATATAGATGTAGATTTATATTTCTATGTTGAATGCATAAATACTTACAAATGTTATATCCTCTTCCTAGATTGAATAATTTGTAATTATGCCATGCCTTTCTCTGCCTCTTTTTATAGTCTTTGTCTTAAAATCTAGTTTGTGTGATATAAGTATAGCTACCCCAGCTTTCTTCTGGTTTCTGTTTGCATGAAATATCTTTTTCCATCCTTTCACTTACAGTCTATATATATCTTTATCTCTGAAGTGATTGTCTTGTATGCAGTATTTGGATGGATCATTTTTTAAAATATTATTCAGCTACCATAACTTATTTGATTGGACTATCTATTCCACTTACATTTTTTAAAAGATTTTATTTAGTCAGTTGTCAAAGAGAGAGAGAGAGCACAAGAAAGGGGGACAGCAGACAGAGGGAGAAGCAGGATCCCTGCTGAGCAAGAAGCATGATGTGGGACTTGATCTCAGGACCCTGTGATCATGACCTGAACTGAAGGTGGATGCTTAACTGACTGAGCCACCCAAGTGTCCCTCCACTTACGTTGTTTTAAAGATTTATTTATTTACTTGAGAGGGAGAGTGCACAAATAATGGGGAGGGACAGATGGAGAGGGGGAGAGAGTCTTAAACAGACTCTGCACTGAGGATGGAGCCAAATATGGGGCTTGAGCTCATGACCATGAGGTCAAGACCTGAGCCAAAAACCAAGAGTTGGACACTTAACCAACTGCAGAACCAAGGCACCCCCCATTTATATTTAAAGTAAATATTAAGAGGTATGTACTTTCATTCTGTTTTACATTTTTTCTGTTCTATGCTTTTTCTCCTGGTCTCTTCCTTCATGATTCATAGATTGTCTTTAATGGTATATTTAGAATCTTTTTTCTATGTACTATGGGTTTTTGGTGTGTGCCTACCATATGATTTACATATAACAAATTGTATTTATAAGATATTTGAAGTTGTTAATAACTTAAATTTGAATGGGTTCTGAAATTCTACATTTTCACTTCCCCTTCCCTACATTTTGTTTTTAATTTTGTATTTGTCATTATCTGTCTCATTTCCTTTTGTCTCTAATGTTCATACTAGGTTTATAAGCAATTAATCCACTACCTTTATAATTTTAGATTACTCTAAATTTTAATATATATTTATCTTTATCAGTGATGTTTATACTTTCAAATGTTTTCCTGTTACCAATTAGCACCCTTTCTTTTTATCTTAAAGAGGTTCCTTTAATATTTCTTGTAACCTGGTTTTGTGGTGACATACTTCTTTAGCTTTTGCTGTCTGGTGAGCTCTCTCTTTCCTTCAATTCTGAATAACAACTTTGTCAAATAATCTTGCCTAGAAGGTGTGTGTGTGTGTGTGTGTGTGTGTGTATGTCACTTTGAATATATAGTGCTACTCTTTTAAGGCTGGCATAGTATCTCTTGAAAAATCTGCTGGTAGTCACTCATATGCAGATTCCTTTGTATATAACAAGTTGTTTTAATTTTTTTGTTGCTTGTAAGAGTCCCTCATTTCTTTAATTTTTACATTATATTTATAATGTATCTTGGTGTTAGTTTCTTAGGGTGCCTCATATTTGGAACTATCTGGTCTTCCTGAATCTAGATATATCTTTCTTTTTCCAAGTTATGGATTTCAGCCTCTTTCTCTCTCTCTTCTCCTAGAATCTCTAAAATGTAAATGGTAGAGTGCTTAAATGTTCTTAGGCTATTTCCACATGTTTTTTGTCTCCCCCCTCCTTTTGTTCCTCTAATTTAATGTTTTCCTTTTTCTATCTTTGAGTATATTAATCCTTTCTTCTTCTTCATCCAGTCTGCTGTTCAAATTCTATATATATTTTTTAAGTAGGGTCCATGTCTGGTGTGGAGTCCAACACAAGGCTTGAACTCATGACCAAAGATAGAGACCTAAGCTGAAATCAAGAATCATATGCTTAACTGACTGACCTATCCAGGTGTCCAAAATTGTGAGGCCTACTGTGTTGTTCTTCTTTTTCAAGATTGCTTTGGCTATTTAAGGACTTTTGTGCTTCCTTACAAATTTTAGGAATGTTTGTTCCAGTTCTGTGAGAAATGTGGTTGGTATTTTGATAGGGATTGCATTAAATGTGTAGATTGGTTTGGGCAGTATGGACATTTTAACAATATTTGTTCTTCCATCCCATGATCATGGAATGTTTTCCATTTCTTTGTATCATTTTCAATTTCTTTCATGAATGTTCTATGATTTTCAGAGTATAGATCTTTTACCTCCTTGATTAGGTTTATGGTTTTGGTTGTAATTGTAAATGGAATTGGTTCCTTCACTTCCCTTTCTGCTGCTTCATTATTGGTATGTAGAAATGCAACATATAATTGTATGTTGATTTTGTGTCATATGGCATTACTGAATTCCTGTTTCAGTTCTAGCTTTTTTTTTTTTTTTTGGTGGAGTCTTTCACGTTTTCTGCACAGAGTATAATGTTATCTCCAAATAGTGAAAGTTTGACTTCTTCCTCACCAATTTGGATGCCTTTTATTTATTTTTGTTGTCTCATTGCTGAGACAAGGACTTCCAATACTATGTTGAACAACAGTGGTGAGAGAGGACATCCCTGCCGTGTTCCTTACCTAGGGGAAAGACTCTCAATTTTCCCCCATTGAGGATAATATTAGCTTTGGATATTTTGTATATGGCCTTTATGATGTATGGAGGAGGAGGTATGCTCCTTCTACCCCTACTTTGTTAAGGTTTTTTTTTTTTTTTTTTTTTTAACAAGAATAGATGCTGTATTTTGTCAAATGCTTTTTCTGATCTAATCAGAGGATGATATGTTTCTTATCCTCTCTTTAATTAATATAGTGTATCATGTTTGATTTGTGGATATTAAACCACCTTATAGCCCAGGAAAAAATCCCACTTGTTTGTAGTAAATAATCCTTTTAATGTACTGTTTTAATTGATTAGAGAATTTTTGTCTCCATGTTCATCAGGGATATTGGTTTATAAATCTTTAGTCTTTGGTTTTGGAATCAATATAATTCTGGCCTCATAGAGTTAGTTTCAGAGTTTTCCTTCTATTTCTATTTTTTGGAACAATTTTAGAAAAACATATATTCTTTTAGTATTTGGTAGAAATACCTTGGGAAGCCATCTAGCCATGCACTTTTGTTTTTTGGAAGATTTTGATTACTGTTTCAATTTCTTTGCTGGTTCTCGGTCTGCTCAAATTTTCTTTCTTCCTGATTCAATTTTGGCAGTTTATATGTTTCCAAGAACTTATCCATTGCTTCCAGATTGCCCAATTTATTGGCATATGATTTCTCATAATATTTTCTTATAATTGTTTGTATTACTTTTGTGTTGATTGTGATCTCTCCTCTTTCATTCATGAATTTATTTATTTATTATTTATGTTGTTTGTATTTCTGTTGTGTTGATTGTGATCTCTCCTCTTTCATTCATAATTTTATTTATTTATTTATTCCTTTCTCTTTTCTTTTTCATAAGTTTGGCTAGGGATTTTGTATCAAACAAAATTATTAGTTTTATTAATTCTTGCAAAGAACCAGCTCCTAGTTTCACTTACCTTTTCAATTTTTTTTTTCATTTCTTTACCCTTTATTTGTGCTCTAATCTCTATCACTTCCCTTCTTCTTTTCAATGTAGGCTTTATCTGCTGTTCTTTTTCTACATATGTTATATGAGAGGTGAGGATGTATATTTGAGACTGTTCTTGTTTCTTGAGAAAGGCTTATATTGCTATGTAAGTCCCTCTCATAACTGCCTTTGCTGCATCCCAAAAGTTTTGAACTGCTGTGTTTTCCTTTACATTTGCTTCCATGTATTTTCTATTTCTTCTTTAATTTCTTCGTTAACCCATTCATTTTTTTAAAGATTTTATTTATTTATTTGACAGACAGCACAAGTAGGGAGAGAAGCAGGCAGAGAGAGGGAGGGCGAAGCAGGCTCTCCGCTGAGCAGAGAGCCAGATGCGTGCGGGGCTCCATCCTAGGACCCTGAGATCATGACCTGAGCTGTAGGCAGAGGCTTAACCCACTGAACCACCCAGGTGCCCCAACCCATTCATTCTTTAATAAGATGTTCTTTAACCTCCATGTATTTGTGGTCTTTCCAATTTTTTTCTTGTGGCTGATTTCAAGTTTCATAGCATTGCATTTGAATAATATGCATTGTTTGATCTCAATCTTTTTGTAGGAGTTGAGTCCTGATTCGTGATCCAATATATGATATATTCTGGAGGATGTTCCATATGCACTCAAAAATGTGTATTTTGCTGATTTAGGATGAAATATTCTGAATATATCAGTAAAGTCCTTCTGGTCTGGTGTGTAATTCAAAGCCATTATTCTCTTATTGATTTTCTGCTTAGATGATCTGTGCATTGTTATGAATGAGGCGTAAAAGTCTCTTTTTATCATTTTTGATTGTTATTATTGAGTTGTATATTTGGGTGTACTATTGTTAGATCTTCCTGTTGAATAGACTCTTTTATTATGATATAGTGCCCTTCTTCATCTCTTCATATAGTCTTTGGTTTCAAATATCATTTATCTGATATATATTTTTTCCAGGTTTTTTTAAAGATTTTATTTATTTATTTAACAGACAGAGGTTACAAGTAGGCAGAGAGAGAGGAGGAGGCAGGCTCCCCGCTGAGCAGAGAGCCAGATGTGGGGCTCGATCCCAGGACCCTGGGATCATGACCTGAGCCAAAGGCAGAGGCTTTAACACACTGAGCCACCCAGGCGCCCCCAGGTTTTTTGTTTTGAGGCCATTAGCATGATAAGATGATAAGTGGTTCTCCCCCTCACTTTCAGTCTGGAGGTTTCTTCCGGGCTAAAACAAGTCTCCTGTAAAATGGGTCTTGTTTTCTAATCCATTCTGATACCCTATGTCTTTTGATTAAAGCATTTGGTCCATTTACATTCAGAGTAATGATACATATGAATTTAGTGCTATTGTAAAACTTGGAAAGTCACTGTTTCTGTAGCTTTTTTCTGTTCCTTTCTAGTCTTGTTGTTTTTGGTCTCTCTTTTTGGTCCCACTCAAAATATCCCCTTTAATATTTCTTGCAGGGCTGGTTTGGCTCCTTCAGCTTTTGTTTATCTTGAAACTCTTTGTCTCTCCTTCTATTTGGAATAAAAACCTTATCAGATAAAGTATTCTTGGCAACATATTTTTCCCATTTGGTTGTTGAATATTTTCTTCTCCTTTCTGGCTTCCCATGTTTCAGTGGACAGGTTTACTGCTAAACTTATGTGTCTACCCTTGTAGGTTAAGGAAATTTTTTTTTTCCCTAGCTGCCCTCAAAATTCTCTCTTTCTCTTTGTAATTTGCAAGTTACACTATGATGTATCATGGTGTTGACTTGCTTTTGTTGATTTTGTGGGGTGTTTTCTGTGTCTCTTAGGTTTGAATGCATATTTCCTTCCCCAGATTGGCAAAGTTTTAAATATAATTTGCCCAAATAAACCTTCTACCTCTTTTCCCCATTCTTCTTCTGGGACTCCTATAATACAGATACTATTTCATTTCATAGAATCATTGAGTTCCCTAAATCTGCCTTCACAATCTAACATTTTTTCCTCTCTTCTTTTCAGCTTCATTATTTTTATTTTTTTAAAATCTACATTACCTATTCTCTCCATTGCTTCTTCAATCCTCACTGTGATCATATCTAGTCAGTTTTGCATCTTAGTCATAGAATTTTTTTTTTTTTAATTTCAGCAAGACTGGTTTCTAGGTCCTTTATCTCCACATCAAGAGTTTCTCTGGTGTCTTTTATGCTTTTACCAGCCCAGCTAGTAGTCTTATGACTGTTGCTATAAATTCCTGTTCAGATATATTGCTTGCATATGTTTTAAGCAAGTATGTGGCTATGATTTCCCTGACTGTGACTTCTTCTTGACCTTTCTTTTGGGGAGAATTCCTTTATCTTTTCATTTTGGCTAAGTTTCTGTCTTTTGTGTGATTTTGAAAGCTTGTTATGTTTCCTGCACCTGAGAGTAATGCTGTATTAAAAATAGGTCCTACACTGCCCAGGGCCAGGAACATCTTCAAGTATTTGGTGAATACTGTGTACACTCTGCTGTTGTGTTGGCTGCCCTTTCTCATTGGTCAGACTTCTGCAGATCTCTTCCCTGCTTTCAGCAAAGAGTGTTTGGACCTTTAATTAGGTGTGCTTTGATTTGTTTGTTAAAATAAGCCTAAGGAAAAAGTAAAGAAAAATAAATCATCCAAAAAAAGAGAAAGAGAGAGAGAGAAGGAAAGAGAAAAAAAAAAAACACAATAAAAATTATGAGACTAACTCCACAGAAAAAGAAGGAAAAAAGAAGACTGATCAAAAAAAGAGAGAAAAGGGAATGGGAAAAATAAACAAACAAACAAAACAAACAAACAAAAACCTAACAAACACATTAAGCTGATTCTAAAGAAAAGAAAGAAAGGAACAAAAACAGAAAAAAAAAAGAAAAAAGAAAAAAGGAAAGAAAAAGTAAATCCTTGTCCTATTGCCACCAGAACTTTGGGTAATTCTTTGAAGCATTCTATGATCATTAGACTTGGTGAATACTAGGGGCTTCCTGTGCTGATCTTCTAGAGGAAGCGGCCCACTACACTGGCTCAGAGTCAGACTTGTCCCAGTAAATATGCACTTCCTGAGTGCAGGGGGATGGGGCTTAGCATAAGCAGCCCCACCTACATTTGGGGCTGCTATTTTGCTCTTTGAAATCCCACTGTGTTGGTGGCAAAGGGGAAAATGTCTCCATCCCATTATCTTACCATGTTCATGCTCTCTCCTATTCAGGAAGCCCTCAGAATAATGAGGGTCTTTAGCACACCCAATGCCACAGCCCTCCTGTGTTTTATCTTTGACCCAGGGTTGGGATTCAAAACTCCAAATCTTAAAGAGCTGTCTCCACAGAGATCTCCTCCTCTCCTCTGGTGGAGAGTCTTGCTGCCATTTTTCTGAGTTCTTTGTCCCAGGAAAACAGTCCCATGCCTGAGCGGTGTGCAAAGTCTATTGTGTGGCACTGCAAAAAGCAGCACCCCAATAATCTATAGTATATGTGTGCCTCTGTCCCCTGCCAATGAAGGGTTATTTGGTGGTGCCTGCAGAGTCTTTGTCCTTGAAGAGGCACTATGCCATCTTCCAAATATACTTCCAGAAGGGGAATGTTCTCTCCCAGTGCAACTCAGGAGATCCCTATACCATTTTGTATACTCCTGGGCCAGCGTCCTCCTCCCCAGGAGTGTTCACCACACCTCCACTCAGCAAAAGTCCTGCACTTCCAAAAACCTCAGACTTTGAGTTCCACATGCTGCTTGCAAAAAAACCTGTGATACTCAGTATACCTCACTCCCCAGTCCATGGTCCAGAGAGGTTTTCAACTTGTGTGAACCCATCACCACACTTTGACAACTCCTTTCTCTTTTTCTCCCCTTTCTCTCCCTAAGGAAAGGGTTCATTTCCCTCTGCAGCACCATAGTTTTTCTCTCCCCCAATTCACTTCCATGCATTTTGTGCCTCCCACGTGCCTCCCAGAAGTATCATGAAGATACTTCCCTAATCCTCAGATTGATTTCCTGGGTGTTCAAAGTGATCTGACTTCAATGCAGCTCAAGGAATGAGGAAGATCCAGGGTTCCCCTACTTTTTCACTTCATAGCTCTTTCTCTATTTTTTTAAGTTCAGCTATTCTTCTTTGTGACTACTATTTATTACTTTCTTATATTTTCTATATTTTTATTGAAGTTCTCACTGTGTTCATCCATTCTTCAAGGTTCAGTAAGCATCTTTATGATGACATTTTGGAACTCTTTAGCAGTAAATCACTTATCTCTATTTCACTAAGAAATTTTTCTGATGTTTATCTTATTCTTTCATTTGAAACACATTACTGTTCGTTCATTTCTCTTGTCTCTCTGTGTTGTTGTCTTTGCATAGATGAATCAGCCACTTTTCTCATTCTTGATGAAATGGATATATAGAAGATAAGGCCTATCATTCTATCCTGTCCTGGCTCTGAGTTGTTTCTCAAAACTTTGTGAATGTCCAAGCTGCCTATATTATTTTTAGCCTATATTATAGTGGCTCCCAGTATTTGAGAGTCTGCCAAGTCCTGTCAGTGTCCCAAAGGGAAGGATCTCAGCACATAGATTAAAGTTAGCTGGAATTCAGACCCATAAGCAGTAGCTTTTAAAGCATGCAAATATATAGAATCCTGCAGTATTACAAGTATATGTTTTGCTGGGCAGAAGGACCAAATGATGTAGATGTGTCTTTTTTGTGGCTGCCACAAAAATCAGGCCAGACAAGTGCACCCCACCTTTAAAGGAGATATCAACAACCTGGAGTGAAGCAGAGGGACAACAAAAAATGATATCCACTGACCTCTGTTCCTGGAGTAGTCTTATAGGTATGTGCCAAATTAGAAGACTGACCCTTAGGCTGAAGGTTCAGGATAAGCAAATGGGCCTCTTTCATAGAAAGCTTTCAGAGCTATTTCAGTCTGCTGTCTATAAAGAACGCTTGGTGTAGTAGGCAGCCAAGAATTGTCACTGAATTTATTATGGCTCCATGGTATCCAGGATGTAACCCCTTCTGGCCACCAGAACCCGGTGTTAAAAGGTGGCTCTTGGTCAGTAGTTACAACAATCAGGGCACCAGAAATACAAACTGGGATACACATCACATATAAAATCACCCCTCTAGAAGATAATCATGCTCCAGAGTGTGGCAGAAGGAGAGTATAAAGATAGTACCAAGCCCTAAAGATCTCTGAAGAAGATTACAGGAGGCCCTTAGATGTGTGTTTAATTAGAAGCCTTCTCAGGCTCCAGATATTAAGATAAACAGATAAGCCTCTTGCATAGAAAGACTGGACTTCTAGGTCTATTGACCTTTACTGAACTCTGTGTTTAAGAATACTTTCTATATGTTTGTTACAGTCCTCCATGTTAATAGAACCATCACTGCTTAATCCCTGCTTCTTGGCAGAGACAGGTATTCTAATGCTGTCCCTTGGGCAGCAGCATCAAAAAATGGGGCAACTAAGGAGGGTACTAACTTTTTTCTTGGATATATTATCAAGCCAAGGCATGGAAAAGGGAAAATACAATAATAGTGTTCACAAGCCTCCATCCCAGGAGACTACTCCAGTAGGTCCATAGATGTATGTTACATTTGATCCCTATCCATTGTGGTCACACTCAGAGATAAGCCAAGAGCCTCTTTCACATAAATATGGGGTTCCTCTCAATTGGCTGCCTCTACACTGGGCCTTGGAGTAGGTGAATCCAAATGTATAAGTCTTTTAAGAGTTGTTTCTCAGTTTAAAACAGTCTTATGGGTCTTTGGACACAGGTCCTGTTGATTTTCAAAGTTAAATGTTTTGGGGATTCATCTCTCAGTTGCAGATTTCAAAAGTTGAATTGCCCAAGGTGGGATTCAAACTCTTTACTACTCAGGGAGAAACTCTTAAGTTTTTAGCTCCTCCTGATTATAGATGGCCATGCTAAGGGTGGACTTTATGATGAGATTTCACCCAGCCTCTTTTATCTGTCTTGATGTGTTTTTTTTTCTTTTTTTCTAGTTTCCTCAATGTGTAGGAGTTACTTAGCTTATTTATAGGTTTGTATGTTTGTTTGTTTCAGAGAAAATTTTTCCATATGTATCTATATATTCAGTGAAGTGTGTCTATGGGAAGAGGTAACTTCAGTGTCTTCCTATGCAAGCATCTTGAACCAGAACCCCTCTTTATTGTTTTTATAGTAAAATACTTCTACTTGTATTAATATAGGTTATGAAAAAAAGTAAGTTTCTCAAAAAAAAATCAATCCTAATAACTACTGTCATAGGAGGGTGTGTTTTTGTTTTTGTTGGAACTTTATAGAGACACATTCAATACAGTATAATTAGAAGTTTAATCAGGTCAATGGAGTATAAACCATTACACAGAAAGTACAGTTCCTGAGGCAATAGAAATCTTACACAGAAATGTATTTTTACTACCTTATTGAGAGTATGTGGGTTTGCAGTTTACCAAAGTGTAAATAGCCAATGGCTTTTTTAAGTTGTGTGTAACTTGGTTAGCCAATAAACCATACTAAAGTACAAAATAAACCATTTTACCACATATAGTTACCCAATCAAGCCTGTCATCCACTGAGCTGTGCATAGAAGGACATTTTCAAGATAGTGCTTCTACTTCTTTATTGCAGAGTATCTTTGTTTATGTATCAGTACACAAAATTTAGTAATTAGCAGTAGGTCTCAGTTCATTTAATGTAAATGAGCAAGATCTCAATTCTCCTACATTCTGTTAGGGTGTGATAGCTCTCCTGACCTCTGCTTAGGAACAAGGTATTTCATCCACCACCAGGGGAAAATGAAAATGGCATCGGCTTCCTTTCTCTTCAGGGAAATGCAAAGTACCATTTATGACAATTTGTATTAATCAATAAAGAAGATATGAGATTACTTTTATTTATTAGATTCAAACTATAGTGAATAATTGAAAGAATGTGCACTTTTGGTAGTTGGAGCAACAAATTGAAGTCAACAATAATATTTTTGCCTTTCTTTATGAATAGAAACTTCAAACATAAAATAAACATTTCAAATTGCTTTTTCTCTCAACATGCAGGAGGAGAAACAATTTTCTGAAGTTAATAACATTTCTGCAAAGGCTGTGGGGAAATCATGCAAAGCTAAACTGCATAGCATGGAAGCCTGCTAAACAAAAAACTTTTGGAACTTCTATTACATTTCTTTTCTTTATTGTTCTGTGAGATTTAAAGTACTTTGAAAGAGTATCCATTTTTTAGAAACAGATGTCTTAGATATCTTAGAGAAGGAGACATTTAAGCCACCACTGACTCTTACATCGATTGTATTTATGAAGGTAAAGATTTTCACGTGTTTTTTTTTTTTTTAATTCCTCTAGGAATGTATAGAAGTGCGATTATTTTTAAGGCATGTCTTAATAGATAAGGAAATTATTATTTTAATGGGTTATAACCTTTTAAATTAAAACATTCGTTTTCCAAACTATGATTTGATATGATTGTGATTTCACATAATGAAATGGATGTAACTTTTTCTTTTCGCATTTGAGACTTTTTTAGTAAGGAAAAAACTCCTTGAAAAAATGATGTGGCATTTTAATGTCTTAAGGACAACAGAGTCATGTCTCAAATTGCCTTGCTCTCTACTCTCACTCTAGCCAGAAATCATGTTGTAGCTGACAGCCACCTCGTTAGTCTAGCACCTTTTATTGGTAGAACTAAACATAAAAATCCTCACTCTGTCATCAGAGGCTTAAGATAGATGTCAGCAAACTTTTCCTAAAGAAGCAGAAAGTAAATACATTAGTTTTGTGGGTCATATTTTCTCCATAACAACTACTCAAATCTTCTTATAGTGTAAAAAACATCCAATAGATTGTATATAAATATTTTATTTTATTTTTTTTCAAGCATTTAAAAATATAAAAACCATTCTAACTTGTAGGCCATTTAAAGGCAAGCAATGGTCTACTTTGGGCCTGTGGGTCATAATTTGCTGAACTCTGGCTTAATATACATAACTAACATTGTGCTGGCTAGGATGCTTGTTTGCATTTCTGAGTCCACGTTGTCCAATCTTATTTACTTTTTTTTAGTGCAGGAAAAGAGAAATTTGTTTAAAAATATCTCACTATACAAAGCTAATAGTAATGAACATTTTAGTGGGATATCCCTTTCTTTGCATGTTTATAATACATATTCATCCAGAAGTTTTCAGTCCTTTTGAGGAGACAGAAATATAATACAAAACACTACTATGAACAAAATGGTACGAAACAGAAAAAAATATGTAAGTAATTCTTCCTGGTAGACTTAGGGAGTGTAATAAAAGCTAGACTTATTTTTTTGTTTGTTTGTTTCAACTTTTTACTTAAATTCTAGTTAGTTAGCATATAGTGTAATGTTAACTTCAGGTGTAGAATTTAGTGATGCATCACTTACATATAACACCCAGGGCTCATGACAAGTGCCCTCCTTATTTCCCATCACCCATTCAGTCTACCTCCCTGTCCTCCTCTCCTTCAGTAATGTTTAATTTGTTCTCTATACTTAAGAGTCTGTTATATACTATGCCTCTCTCTGCTCCCCCCATGTTTATCTATTTCTTTCTTAAATTCCACATATGAAGAAATCATATGATATTTGTTTTTCTCTTACTTATTTCACTTAGCATAATACTGTCTAACTCCTTCCATGTCATTGCAAATGGCAAGATTTTATTCTTTTTTTATGGCTGAGTAATACTTCATTGTATATACATACCACATCTTTTTTGTCCATTCACCAGTCAATGAACATTTGGGCTCTTTCCATATTTTGGCTGTTCTTGATAATGTTCTTATAAACTTCAGGGTATATGTGTCCTTTGAATAAATATTTTTGTATCCTTTGAGTAAATATCTAGTAGTACAATTACTGAATAATAGGACAGTACTATTTTTAACCTTTTGAGAACTTCCATGTTGTTTTCCAGAATGGCTGCAGCAGTTTGCATTCCCACCAAAAGTGCAAGAGTGTTCCCCTTAATCTACATCCTTGCTAAAATCTGCTGTTTAGTGTGCTGTTCATTCATTTCCTTTTGTTGTTAAAGTGTGAGGCAATATCACATTGTAGTTTTGATTTCTATTTCCCTGATGATGATTGATGTTGAGCATATTTTCATGTTCAATTAGCCATCTGTTTATCGTCTTTGGAAAAATGTCTATCATGTCGTCTGATCATTTCTTCACTGGATTTTTTATTTGGGGGGTGTTGAGTTTGATGAGTATTTTTTGAAAAGATATTATTTGAGAGAGAAAGAGTGCATGAGTGGGGGTAGGGGAGGGACAGAGGGAGAAGAAGAGGGAGAAGAAAACTCCCTGCTGAGCAGGGAACCTGACATGTGATTCAGTTCCAGGACCTCAGGGATTATGATCTGAGTCAAAGGCAGAAGCTTAACCAACTGAGCCACCCAGCATCCCTGATGAGTTCTTCATATATTTTACATAGTAACCCTTTATCAGATATGTCATTTGCAAATATCTTCTCCCATTCCACAGGTTGCCTGTTAGTTTTGTCTATCATTTCCAATGCTGTGCAGAAGCTTTTAAACTTAATGAAGCTGCAATAGTTCATCTTTGCTTTTGTTCCCCTAGTGTCAGGAGACGTGTCTAGAAAATTTTGCTGTGAACTAGGTCAAAGAGTCTACTGCCAGTGTTCTCCTCTAGGATTTTGATGATTTCTTGTCTCACGTTAAGGTCTTTCATCCATTTTGAATTTATTTTTGTGTATGAATTTATTTTTGTGGATGATAAAAGTCATCCAGTTTCATTCTTCTGCATGTAGTTGTCTGGTTTTCCCAACACCATTTGTTGAAGATCCTGTCTTTTTTTCCATTGGATATTCTTTCCTGCTTTGTAGATCAGTTGACCATATAGTTCTGGGTCCACTTATTGTTTTCTCATCTGTTCCATTGATCTATGTGCCTGTTTTTGTGTCAGTACCATACTGTCTTGATGACTACAGCTTTGTAATATTACTTGAAGTCCAAAATTGTGAGGCCTCCTGTGTTGCTCTTCTTTTTCAAGATTGCTTTGTCTATTTAAGGACTTTTGTGCTTCCATACAAATTTTAGGAACGTTTGTTCTGGTTCTGTGAGAAATGTGGTTGGTATTTTGATAGGGATTGCATTAAATGTGTAGATTGGTTTGGGCAGTATGGACATTTTAACAATATTTGTTCTTCCAACCCATGAGCATGGAATATTTTTCCATTTCTTTGTATCATTTTCAATTTCTTTCATGAATGTTCTATAATTTTCAGAGTATAGATCTTTTACCTCCTTGGTTAGGTTTATGGTTTTGGTTGTAATTGTAAATGGAATTGGTTCCTTCACTTTCCTTTCTGCTGCTTCATTATTGGTATGTAGAAATGCAACATATAATTGTATGCTGATTTTGTGTCATATGGCATTACTGAATTCCTGTTTCAGTTCTAGCTTTTTTTTTTTTTTTTTTTGGTGGAGTCTTTCACGTTTTCTGCACAGAGTATCATGTTATCTCCAAATAGTGAAAGTTTGACTTCTTCCTTGCCAATTTGGATGCCTTTTATTTATTTTTGTTGTCTCATTGCTGAGACGAGGACTTCCAATACTATGTTGAACAACAGTGGTGAGAGAGGACATCCCTGCCGTGTTCCTTACCTAGAGGAAAGACTCTCAATTTTCCCCCATTGAGGATAATATTAGCTTTGGATCTTTTGTATATGGCCTTTATGATGTATGGAGGAGGAGGTATGCTCATTTTACCCCTACTTTGTTAAGTTTTTTTTTTTTTTAATCAAGAATAGATGCTGTATTTTGTTAAATGCTTTTTCTGATCTAATCAGAGGATGATATGTTTCTTATCCTCTCTTTAATTAATATAGTGTATCATGTTTGATTTGTGGATATTAAACTACCTTATAGCCCAGGAAAAAATCCCACTTGTTTGTAGTAAATAATCCTTTTAATGTACTGTTTTAATTGATTAGAGAATTTTTGTCTCCATATTCATCAGGGATATTGGTTTATAATTCTCTAGTCTTTGGTTTTGGAATCAATGTAATCAATGTAATTCATTCTCATAGAATGAATATGGAAGTTTTCCTTTTATTTCTATTTTTTTGGAACAATTTGAGAATAGGTATTAAGTCTTTCAATATTTGTTAGGGGGCTCCTGGGTGGCTCAGTAGATTAAGCATTCAACTCTAGAGTTTGGCTCAAGTTAGATTGAGCCCCAATTCTGGCTCTTCACTTAGTATGAAGTCTGGCTGAGATTTTCTTTCTCCCTCTCCCTTCCTCTGTTATCTTCTTCCTCTCTCAAGTGAGTAAATAAAATCTTTTATGTTTGGTATAATTTCCTGGAAAGCCATATAGCCCAGAACCCTAGCTCCCTAGCTTTTGAGGAGTTGATTACTGGTTCAATTTCTTTTCTGGTTGCAGGTCCATTCAAATTTTCTATGCCTTCCTTTTTTCAGTTTTGTTAAGTCATGTTTTTTAGGAATTTATCCATTTCTTCCAGATTGCCCAATTTATTGGTACTTAAATTGAATATCTGTGATGTTGATTATGAACTCTCCTTCATTTGTAATTTTACTTATTTGGGTCATTTCTCTTTTCTTTTTTATAAGACTGGCTAAGGGTTTATTAATTTTGTTAATACTTTGAAAGAACTGGCTCCTGGTTTCATTGACCTATTCCATTATTTTTTTTCTATATCCTTTATTTCTGTTTTTATATTTATTACTTCCCTTCTCCTGCTGGATTTAGGTTCCCTTTGTTCTCTTTCTAGCTCTTTTAGCTATAAGGTTAGGTGGTATATTTGAGACCTTTCTTGATTCTTGAGGTAGGCCTGTACTGCAGTATACTTCATCATATGACCACTTTTGCAAAATCTCAAAGTTTTTGGACTGTTCTGTTTTCATTTTCATTTGTTTCCATGTATTTTTTAATTTCTCCTTTAATTTCCTTGCTAACCCATTCAATGTTTAGTAGGTTGTTCTTTAAGTTTCATATATTCATGGACTTTCCAGTTTTTCTCTTGTGGTTGACTTCAGTGTTGTGGTCAGAAAATATGCCTATGCCTGTTTTGATCTCAATCTTTCTGTACTTGTTGAAGCTTGATTTGTAACCCAGTATGTGATTCTTTCTCAAGTGTACTCAAAAAGAATGTGCATTCTGCTGATTTAGGATGAAATATTCTGAATGTATCTGTTGAATCCATTTGGTCCAGTGTGTCATTCAAAGCCCTTGTTTCCTTGTTGATTTTCTTCTTAGACAATCTGTCCATTGCTGTGAGTTTGGTGTTATAATCCCCTGTTATTATCAGTGAGTTTCTTGATATTTGTTATTAATTTACTGAGCATAAATATTTACAATTGTTAGATAGACCCCTTTATTATTATATAGTGCCTTTCTTCATCTCTTGTTATAGTCTTTGGTTTATAATCTAGTTTGTCTGTTATAAGGATGGCTACTCTGGGTTTCTTTTGATGTCCTTTAGCATGATTAATGGTTCTTTATTCCCTCACTTTCAATCTACAGATGTTTTTATATCTAAAATGTGTCTCTTGTAAGGACATGTTTTATTACCCATACTGACACCTTATGTCTTTTGATTGGAACAGTTAGTCTATTTAAATTCAGAGTAATTATTGATAAAAATGAATTTAGTGCCATTGTATTACTTGTTAAGTTGTTTCTGGAGATTTTCTGTTCCTTTTTAGTCTTTGTTGCTCTTGGTCTTTCTTTCCCACTCAAATAGTCTTTTTATTTATTTTTTTTTAAATTTTTTATTAACATATAGTGTTTTATTTGTTATTTGTTTCAGAGGTACAAGTTTGTGAATCATCAGTCTTACACAATTTGCAGCACTCACCATAGCACATACCCTCCCCAATGTCCATAACCCAGCCACCTTATTCCTTCCCCTAGCCCCCCACCTTGTCAAGCAACCCTCATTTTATTTTCTGAGATTAAGAGTCTCTTCTGGTTTGTCTCCCTCCTTGGTTCCATCTTGTTTCATTTTACCCTCCAAACTGCCATGACCCCCCACCCTGCCTCTCAAATTTCTCATATCAGAGAGATCATAAGATAATTGATCAAAGAGTCCCTTTTAATATTTTTTTATAGTGCTGGTTTAGTGATCACAAACTCTTTTAGCTCTTATTTGGGAAACTCTGTTTCTCCTTCTATTCTGAATGACAGCCTTTCTGGATAGAGTATTCCTGGCTGCATATTTTTCCCATTCAGTATTTTGAACATATCATGTCACTCTCTCCTAGACTGTTTGAGAGGCCTGCTGCTAACTTTATTTGTCTTCTCTTGTAAGTTAGGGATTTTTTTTCCTGTCTTGCTACTTTTAGGATTTTATTCTGATCTCTGTATTTTGCAAGTTTAGCATGATGTCTTCATTTTGCCTGCTTTTGTTGATTTTTATGGAAATTCTGTATGCCTCCTGGATTTAGGTGTCTGTTTCCTTCCCCAGATTAGGGAACTTTTCAGCTATAATTTCCTCAAATAAACCACTCACCCTTTTTCCCTCTCTTCTACTGGGATTCTTGTGATATAGATGTTATTACACTTTATGGAGATGCCGAGTTCCCTGAGTCTACATTCATGATCTAATATTTTTTTTCCCTCTTCTTTTCAGCTTCATTATTTTCCATAATTTTATCTTCTATATTCTTTATTTGTTCCTCTGCTTCTTCCAACCTTGTGGTCATTATATCCAGTCATCTTTATATCTAGTTTATAACATTTTTCATTTCAGCCTGACTAGTTTTTACATCTTCTATTTGGTAAGAGACTCCCTTTTATTTGATAAGAGAAATAAAAATACTTCTATGTATTTTTAAAGCACAGCTATTATTCTCATGATGCTTTAAATTCTGGATCAGGTATATTACATTTGTTTTAATTAGATACCTGGTTGTGACCTCTTCTTGTTTTTTTTTTTGTTGTTGTTGTTGTTGTTTTTCAGATGAGTTCCTCCATCTTGGCATTTTGTCTATGTCTTTGTCTTCTTCTCTGTGTAAGGAAAGCATGTTATGTTTCCTGCTCCTGAGAGCAATGGTTTTATTAAGAAGAGGTCATACCCTGTCCAAGCCCTGGCACTTCCAGAAGTGTTCTGTTGTATTCTGTGTGTACTCTGCTGCTGTGTTTCAACTGCCCTTTCCCTCAGGTCAGTCCTCTGCAGACTTTCTCTTTGCCTACAGTGGGGACTGTTTGGACCTGGGCCAGAGTGTGGTGAGCTTATAGGTGTGCTCTGATCTGATTATTAAGAGACCTAATGCTATTTCAACTAGAGCTGAAACTTGCCAGCACTATTGTCCGTAGACTCGGTGCATGCAGCAGTTTTATGTTGGTCTTCTGGAGGAGGAGCCCACTGCTCTGGTTCTCAGGCACACTTACCCTAGTAAAGAAGCACCTGCAAATCACAGTGGGCTGGGGATTAGTGCAAGCAGTTTAGGTCGCCACTATTGGCACTGTGCTGCTTCCTGAAATTTATGCTGGGTGGCAGGAAATGGAAATAGTACCAATCCTTTCCTCCATCCCCAGAAAGATGCCCACCACTGTTCAGGAAGCCCTCAAAGAAGAGTGAACATTCCCACATTTTGTGTCCCAGGCATCCCTTAGATGCACCTTAACATTATGTTTGGGATATCTACTCACTGACAGTACAGTACAACTGTGTTTTAACACAGTGAGGCTGGCTGAGTTTTAAAACTCCAAACTTTAAAACCTGTCCTGGCTCAGACCTGGACTGATCCTCTGGAGGAGGATCTTATGACATTGGGACTAGTGCAGATTTATCCCAGAATGGCAACTGCCCTTGGACTTTGGAGTAAACACAGCACATGAGTTGGGAGTTTGGAGTAAACACAGCAAAATGTCATTCTTAGCATTGGGGAAGAGATACCTCCTAAGGGGTGGGGGGAGCATAATAGCACCCACTAGTTTTTTGTCCCTAGAGAGGCAATGCCACCTTTCCCAGATGCATTCCAAGAAGAGGGAACTGTCTCTTCCACTGTGTCCCAGGGGATCCTCAGATCACAACACCTGCTCTGGGGTTTCTGTTCTCCTTATCCACAGAAGCACTGCAGCAGCCACTGGACCCAAAACTAACCACAGTGTGGATCTCTAAAACTCCAGTCTTTGAGCTCAGCAGGTTGTAAAACCTCATGATAATCAGTCCCTTATTTTTCTGGTCAATGGCTTTGAGGAAGTGTTTTCCTTGAGTGATCCACTGTGTGCTCTTCTCTCTCCCTCTCTCTCTCTCACCTCTTTCCATGATCAGAGCTCTTTCCCCTCCATAGCACCCATGATCCTTTTATCCCACAAATGACAGCTTTGCACCTCTTTTCTTCCATTGTGTGACCTCTTCTCCCCCTCTAGTTGTGCAGTTTTGTCAGTCCTCAGGCCAATTTCTTAGTGGTTCAGAATGACTGGCTATTTATCTAGCTATGTTTAAGGGATGAGGCAAGCCCAGCATCCTACTACTCACCATCTTAACTCTCCTCTTAATCTTCCTTTAACTTTTGATCAGTGCTTCCAGTCTCACCACACCATCAACATATTGACACATATATAGTCTTGGCTGGATACTTTAAGTCTCTCCTAACTGCCCAAATCTTCTAGATTTATTTATTTCTCCTTTTTACTGTTACCTTTCATAATTTAACAAATACAATTTTTTTATAGGCTTATACTAGGGTTTAGTCATTTCTCTCACCTACTTGCTTTGTTTCTCAAAGCCCAAATTTAATTATGAATAAAATGATAGAAAAATTGATGAATAAATCATACAATGTCTTGGCTCTCACAGAGCAAAATGAGGAAAAATTATCATGTACCAAAAATGATAAGTGTTTTGAATATTCCTGTTTAAAGTAATGGGTCACTGACTGTGGGTCATAGTGTCAACAAACTTGAACTGATGCTGATAGGATTTTGGTTCATTAAAACACATATAGCAAAATTTCTTGATATATTCTCAATAGTATTCATAACCAATTGGCTATGTTTAGACTGAATGCTTGACAATGCTTCATCTTTCTCTGTGTGTATAATTTCAATTTGTTCCACCAAAACCAACACATAAAAAGCTTTACTGTAGAATTACTAGATCATTTCATGTTATATTTATGTTAAGGATTGAAGACAAATATTGTAGATTTTAGTTTTCCTGTTTTTTATTTGTGTGTGTGTGTGTGTGTGTGTGTGATTTCAGGTTTCTTACGAATTTGAAGAAAAGTTACAATGGGAACTTTTAAGGAGTTTTCAATGCATGTATATAAATGCAGGGGAAATGTCATGAGCCAAATTTCAAGGTAAACTATTTTCAGATACCATGACAATACCAGTTTCCAACATAGGAAATCACAACAAATGAGTGATCCTTTTTTTCATATAAAATTCTGTCATAATTATATAGATTTATCTCCCACTAAAATATATCTTCTGAAACTACATCCAAATTTATGTTAATATCTTTCTTACTGACAATTACTTATACATTCAGGTTTTTTTTCATCCATTCCATGTCAGACAATTGCTAACTGAAATTTGATGGTGCAAAAAACATAAACAGATGCTGAAAAAAATGTATTAAATATGGCTCATAATATGTGAAAGTCTAACTGGAATCTATTTCATTGGAAATAATTAGGTCATAAATGGAACATGTTGTTATTTAAAATTCTAATTTGTTATAGAAATTTAATAGTATAAGCGTGTCATAGAAAGCAAGGATGAATGATCCTTTAATGTTCAACTCTTTGTAGAGTATTACTATACTTTGTAGAGTATTACTGTATAGTTATTATTACTATAACTTCTTTAAGGATTATTTTTGTTGTTATTCTTGTTGTTTTCTCTAAAGAGAATGCTAACAAGAAAAGTCTGCATCAAAAATATTTATAAAATTCTTTATTTTTTTTACATATAAAAACCACACTACTTTTAATAAGGGAGATTTACCACTCTGTGTGTGTCTTGAAACCTCTTTAATCATCTTTAATTCTATATTTTTTAACAGAATAATGATGCTATTCCATAGTTTGTTTATATGGAGTTGACCTGCAGAGGCAGGATGGAGGCATTCCCAAATTTGGTCCAGATATTTAAACTCATAATGACACACATAGATATACACAGCAAGAAGTTACAAAAAGGTATATTATTTACGTATTTTTTTCCTGGGGAGGAGGCAGGCCTCTCAAGCTGGTATGAATGTGGTTTCAGAAAATGGGGAGAGACTGGAGTTTTTATTGTGCTGGAGGGTCATGTCCAGTGTTAGTATGTAGCCAGGCACTCATATGGTTTGAATTGACTACACCAAATGAGGTAGCATTCAAGCTTTTTAGCAAGGTGAAACTTAACAGAAAAATTGCAATCAAATGCCAAAAGTTGGAATCAGAATCTTTATTATAATATACCTACTTCTGTAAAATTACATAATTTTGGAAATCCTTTTATTTTTATTTTAGGAACTAAAAGTATGATATTTTCTGAGAAGCCAAATGAACAGCAGACAGTTATATCATGCCTACAATATGCCAAACATTATTAGCATTTAACAAGTGTCAAATAATTAAATTTTCACCATGATCCAAAAATCAGAAACAATTCCTATCCTTAATTTTCCTGAGAGAAATTAAAGATAGAAAACTTAGTAAGAGATTCATTAACATGTGCCCATGTAGAAACTGATTAAATATTTATACTCAAATAGGTTAACACTAGTCTCTCTGTTTTAACCAGATATCCCACCCATTGACTATGAGCTGTGTAAGTGGATTCATTTTTACTTTTTCTTTCCATTTCTGATAAATTTTAAATTATGAATTTTATTTTATATCTATAAATACAATAATTATTCTGTATATTTTTTTAAAAACTTACTTTTTGGGGTTCCTGGGTGGCTCCGTTGGTTTAACATCCAACTCTCTTGGCTTCAGCTGAGGTCCTGACCTCAGGGTCCTGGAATTGAGCTTCATGTTCAGTGGGAGTCTGCTTCTCCCTCTCCCTCCACTTGTGTTTTCTCTCTCTCTCTGAAATGAATAAATAAGTAAAAATCTTTAAAAATATATTTCTATCACTCTGTATTCTCATTTCAATAAAGGCTACCTATAATATTCATAATTGCTTTTAAATGGGAGGGAAAATTATTAAGATCTTTTATTGTCTCCAATTAACAAATACTATGAGCTTAGCTTTTAGTCAAAGCAATTGTAAATTAGGGGTGTGTGTGTGTGTGTGTGTGTATTTAGAATTACAAAATCCCTAAATATATTTTCATGTTGTCCTTTTTTTTAATATCTATTATTTTCATATTTTCATTCCTGTATCAAACCACTTTGGTGTTTTTTCACTTATTTCAAATCTTTTTTTTTTTTCCATTCCATCAGGATCTTTATTATTTATCTTGTGTGTGTCTGTGTGTTTAATCCCAATATAATGTACAGTGTTATATTAGTTTCAGGTATAAAATATTGTGATTCAATAATTCCATACATCACTCAGTGTTCATCACTCCTTAATTCCCATTATCTGTTTCACCCATTCCCCCACCCAACGGCTCTCCAGCAATCATGTTTTTTCTTTATAGTTAAGAATCTGTTTCTTAGTTTGCCTCTCTCTTTTTTCCTTTGCTTTCTTGCTTTTTTCCTTAAATTCCACATATGAGTGAAATAATGTGGCATTTGTGTCTCTGACTTGTTTTGCTTAACATCATATTCTGCAATCCATCCATTTGTTACAAATGGCAATATATCATTATTTTTTATGGCTAAATAATAATGTATATACCACATCATCTTTAGCCATTCATCTGTCAAAGGACACTTGGGCTCCTTCATAGTTTGGCTATTGTAAGTAATGCTGTTAAAAATATGAGGGTGTATGTATCCCTTTGAATTAGAGTTCTTATTTTTATTTTGTTTTGTTTTGGATACAAACCCAGTAGTGCAGTTACAAGATCCTAGGGTAGTTTTATTTTTAAATCACAGTGGCTGCACAAGTTTGAATTTCTACCAACAGTACAAGATGGTTCCTTCTCCATATTCTCACCAACACATGTCATTTCTTATGTTGTTGATTTTAGCCATTCTGAAAAGTGTGAGGTAATATCTCATTGTAGTTTTGATTTGCATTTCCATGATGATGAGTGATGTTAAGCATTTTACATGTGTCTGTTGGCCATTTGGATGTCTTCTTTGGAGAAATGTCTGTTCATGTCTTGTGCCCAAATTTTTAAATTGGGTTATTTGGTTTTAGGGTGTTGACTGGCATAAGTTCTTTATGTATTTTGGTTTCTAACTCTTTATCAAATGGATATGTCATTTACAAATATCTTCTCCCATTAAGCAGTGTGCTTTTTAGTTGGTTGTTTCTTTCATTGTACAAAAACTTTTTATTTTGATGTAGTCCTAATAGTTTATTTTTGTTTTTTTTTTTCTTTGTGTCAGGAGACATATCTAGAAAAAATATTGCTATAGTGGATGCCAGAGAAATTACTGCCTGTGTTCTCTTCTGTTATTTTTATGGTCTCAGGTTTCAAATCTGAACACATTAGAGTTTATCTCATTTTGAATTTATTTTTTTATTTTGTGCAAGAAAGTGGTCATTTCATTGTTTCTCATGTAGTTGACAAGTTTTCCCAACACCATTTGTTGAAGAGACTTTTTCCCATTCGTATTTTTTCTTGCTTTGTCAAAGATTTCTTGACCAAAAAATTGTGAAATTCCTTCTGGGTTTTCATTCTGATCTATCTATGTGTCTACTTTTGTACCAGTGCCATATCCTTTTGATTACTGTATCTTTGTAATATGAATTGAAGTTGGGAGTTGTGATACCTCCAGTTTTGCTTTTCTTTTTAAATATTGCTTTGGTCATTCAGGGTGTTTTATACTCCCATATAAATTTTAGGATGGCTTGTTTAGCTCTGTGAAAAAATGCTATTGGTGTTTTGATAAACATTACATTAAATTTATAAATTGCTTTGGGTAATATAGACATTTTAGCAACATTTGTTCTGATCCATGAGCATGGAATGTTTTCCATTTCTTTGTGTCATTTTTAATTCCTTTCACCCATGTCTTCTGGTTTTCAGAGTACAGGTCTTTCAACTGTTTGGTTAGATTTATTTTTTGGTATCTTATTATTTTGGGTGAAATTTTAAATGAGATTTTTTCCTTAATTTATCCTTCTGATAGTTCATTATTGGTGTAAAAAAATGCAGCAGATTTTTGTACATTGATTTTGTATTCTGTGACTTTGCTAAATACGTATATCAATTCTAGCAGATTTTTAGTGGAGTCTTTTGGGTTTTATATGTATAATATCATATCATATGCCAAGAGAGAAGTTTTACTTTTTTACCAATTTGAAAGTCTTTTATTTCTTTTAGTTGTCTCATAACTGTGGCTAGGATTTCTAGTACTATATTGAATAAAACTGGTGAGAATGGACATCTTGTCTTGCTCCTGATGTAAAGGCAAAACTCTTAATTTTTCCTCATGAAGGATCATATTAGCTGTGGGTTTTTCATTTATGGCTTTTATTGTGTTGAAGTATTCCCTCTAAACCTACTTTGTTGAGGGTTTATATCATAACTGGACAGTGTACTTTGTCAAATGCTTTTCCTGTGTCTTTTTTTTTCATTTAAGCTTTTCTTATTTAAAAATATAATGTAACCCCACCACCCTCTCCTAACCTCTCCCCCCCTCAGTTTGTTTTATGACATTAAGAGTCTCTTTTGGTTTGTCTCCATCCCGATCCCATCTTGTTTCATTTTTTCTTTTCCTACAACCTTAACCCCCATCCCCGTTGCATCTCCACTTCCTCATATCAGGGAGATCATGTGATAGTTGTCTTTCTCCAGTTGACTTATTTCGCTAAGCATAATACCCTCTAGTTCCATCCATGTCATCACAAATGGTAAGATTTCATTTCTTTTGATGGCTGCATAGTATTCCATTGTATATATATACCACCTCTTCTTTATCCATTCATCTGTTGATGGACATCTAGGTTCTTTCCATAACTTGGCTATTGTGGACACTGCTGCTATAAACATTCGGGTACACGTGCCCCTTTGGATCACTACATTTGTATCTTTAGGGTAAACACCCAGTAGTGCAATTGCTGGGTCATAAGGTAGCTCTATTTTCAATTATTTGAGGAACCTCCATGCTGTTTTCCAGAGTGGTTGCACCAGCTTGCATTCCCACCAACAGTGTAGGAGGGTTCCCCTTTCTCCACATCCTCGCCAGCATCTGTCATTTCCTGACTTGTTCATTTTAGCCATTCTGACTGGTGTGAAGTGGTATCTCATTGTGGTTTTGATTTGTATTTCCCTGGTGCCCAGTGATGTGGAGCACTTTATCATGTGTCTGTTGGCCATCTGGATGTCTTCTTTGCAGAAATGTCTGTTCATGTCCTCTGCCCATTTCTTGATTGGATTATTTGTTATATGAGTTTGTTATTGTTATTGTTATATGTTATTGTTATATGAGTTATATGAGTTTGCTACGCTCTTTATAGATTTTGGATACTAGCCCTTTATCTGATATGTCGTTTGCAAATATCTTCTCCCATTCTGTCAGTTGTCTTTTGGTTTTGTTGACTGTTTCCTTTGCTGTGCAAAAACTTTTGATCTTGATGAAGTTGCAATAGTTCATTTTTTTCCCTTGCTTCCCTTGCCTTTGGCATTGTTCCTAGGAAGAAGTTGCTGCGGCTGAGGTCAAAGAGGTTGCTGCCTGTGTTCTCCTCAAGGATTTTGATGGATTCCTTTCTCACGTTGAGGTCCTTCATCCATTTTGAGTCTATTTTCGTGTGTGGTGTAAGGAAATGGTCCAATTTCATTTTTCTGCATGTGGCTGTCCAATTTTCCCAACACCATTTGTTGAAGAGGCTGTCTTTTTTCCATTATATTCTTTCCTGCTTTGTCGAAGATTAGTTGACCATAGAGTTGAGGGTCTATTTCTGAGCTCTCTATTCTGTTCCATTGATCTATGTGTCTATTTTTGTGCCAGCACCATACTGTCTTGATGATGACAGCTTTGTAGTAGAGCTTGAAGTCTGGAATTGTGATGCCACCAACTTTGGCTTTCTTTTTCAATATTCCTTTGGCTATTCGAGGTCTTTTCTGGTTCCATATAAATTTTAGGATTATTTGTTCCATTTCTTTGAAAAAATTGGATGGGATTTTGATAGGCATTGCATTAAATGTGTAGATAGCTTTAGGTAGCATAGACATTTTCACAATATTTATTCTTCCAATCCATGAGCATGGAACATTTTTCCATTTCTTTGTGTCTTCCTCAATTTCTTTCATGAGTACTTTATAGTTCTCTGAGTATAGATTCTTTGCCACTTTGGTGAGGTTTATTCCTAGATATCTTATGGTTTTGGGTGTAATTGTAAATGGGATTGACTCCTTAATTTCTCTTTCTTCTATCTTGTTGTTTGTGTAAAGAAATGCAACTGATTTCTGTGCATTGATTTTATATCCTGACACTTTACTGAATTCTTGTACAAGCTCTAGCAGTTTTGGAGTGGAGCCTTTTGGGTTTTCCACATATAGTATCATATCATCTGCAAAGAGCGATAGTTTGACTTCTTCTTTGCTGATTTGCATGCCTTTAATTTCTTTTTGTTGTCTGATTGCTGAAGCTAGGACTTCTAGTACTATGTTGAATAGCAGTGGTGATAGCGGACATCCCTGCCGTGTTCCTGACCTTAACGGAAAAGCTCTCAGTTTTTCTCCATTGAGAATGATACTTGCAGTGAGTTTTTCATAGATGGCTTTGATAGTATTGAGGTATGTGCCTTCTATCCCTACACATTGAAGAGTTTTGATTAGGAAGGGATGTTGCACTTTGTCAAATGCTTTTTCAGCATCTATTGAGAGTATCATATGGTTCTTGTTCTTTCTTTTGTTAATGTATTCTATACATTGATTGATTTGTGGATGTTGAAACATCCCTGCTGCCTTGGAATAATTCCCACTTGGTCGTGGTGAATAATCTTTTTAATGTACTGTTGGATCCTATTGGTTAGTATTTTGGTGAGAATTTTCGCATCTGTGTTCATCAAGGATATTGGTCTGTAATTCTCTTTTTTGATGGGATCCTTGTCTGGTTTGGGGATCAAGGTGATGCTGGCCTCATAAAATGAGTTTGGAAGTTTTCCTTCCATTTCTATTTTTTGGAACAGTTTCAGGAGAATAGGAATTAATTCTTCTTTAAGTGTTTGGTAGAATTCCCCTGGGAAGCCATCTGGCCCTGGGCTTTTGTTTGTTTGAAGATTTTTGATGACTGTTCCAATCTCCTCACTGGTTATGGGCCTATTCAGGTTTTCTATTTCTTCCTGGTTCAGTTTTGGCAGTTTATATGTCTCTAGGAAAGCATCCATTCCTTCCAGATTGTCATATTTGTTGGCATAGAGTTGTTCATAATATGTTCTTATGATTGTTTGTATTTCTTTGGTGTTGGTTGTGATCTCTCCTCTTTCATTCATGACTTTATTTATTTGGTCCTTTCTCTTTTCTTTTGGATAAGTCTGGCCAGGGGTTGATCAATCTGATTAATTCTTTCAAAGAACCAGCTCCTAGGTTCATTGATTTGTTCTATTGTTTTTTTTGGTTTCTAGTTCATTGATTTCTGCTTTGATCTTTATTATTTCTCTTCTCCTGCTGGGTTTAGGCTTTCTTTGTTGTTCTTTCTCGAGCTCCTTTAGGTGTAGCATTAGGTTGTGTATTTGAGACCTTTCCTGTTTCTTGAGATAGGCTTGTATCGCTATATATTTTCCTCTCAGGACTGCCTTTGCTCTGTCCCACAGATTTTGGACTGTTGTGTTTTCATTATCATTCGTTTCCATGGTTTTTTTCAATTCTTCTTTAATTTCCTGGTTGACCCATTCATTCTTTAGAAGGATGCTGTTGAGTCTCCATGTATTTGTGCTCTTTCCAAATTTCCTCTTGTGATTGAGGTGTAGCTTCAGAGCATGGTGGTCTGAAAATATGCAGTGAATGATCCCAATCTTTTGATACCGGTTGAGACCTGATTTATGACCCAGGATGTGATCTATTCTGGAGAATGTTCCATGGGCACTAGAGAAGAACGTGTATTCTGTTGCTTTGGGGTAGAATGTTCTGAATATATCTGTGATGTCCATCTCGTCCAGTGTGTCATTTAAGACCTTTATTTCCTTGTTGATCTTTTGCTTGGATGATCTGTCCATTTCAGTGAGGGGTGTGTTAAAGTCTCCAACTATTATTGTATTCTTGTCAATGTGTTTCTTTGATTTTGTTATTAATTGGCTTATATAGTTGGCTGCTCCCATGTTAGGGGCATAGATATTTAAAATTGTTAGATCTTCTTGTTGGACAGACCCTTTGAGTATGATATAGTGTCCTTCCTCATCTCTTATTATAGTCTTTGGCTTAAAATCTAATTGATCCGATATAAGAATTGCCACCTCAGCTTTCTTCTGATGTCCATTAGCATGGTAAATTGTTTTCCACCCCCTAACTTTCAATCTGGAGGTGTCTTCAGGTCTAAAATGAGTTTCTTGTAGGCAGCATATTGATGGGTTTTGTTTTTTTATCCATTCTGAAACCCTGTGTCTTTTGATTGGGGCTTTTAGCCCATTTACAATCAGGGTAACTATTGAGAGATATGAATTTAGTGCCATTGTATTGCCTGTAAGGTGATTGTTAGTGTAAATTGTCTCTGTTCCTTTCTGATAATACTTTTAGGGTCTCTCTTTGCTTAGAGGACCCCTTTCAATATTTCCTGTAGAGCTGGTTTGGTGTTTACAAATTCTTTCAGCTTTTCTTTGTCCTGGAAGCTTTTTATCTCTCCTCCTATTTTCAATGATAACCTAGCTGGATAAAGTATTCTTGGCTGCATGTTTTTCTCGTTTAGTGCTCTGAATATATCATGCCAGTTCTTTCTGGCCTGCCAGGTCTCTGTGGATAAGTCTCCTGCCAATCTAATATTTTTACCATTGTACGTTACAGACTTCTTGTCCCGTGCTGCTTTCAGGATTTTCTCTTTGTCGCTAAGACTTGTAAATTTTACTATTAGATGGCGGGGTGTGGACCGATTCCTATTGATTTTGAGGGGTATTCTCTGCACCTCCTGGATTTTGATGCTTGTTCCCCTTGCTATATTAGGGAAATTCTCTACAATAATCTTCTCCAGTATACCTTCTGCTCCTATTTCTCTTTCTTCTTCTTCTGGAATCCCAATTATTCTAATGTTGTTTCGTCTTATGGCATCACTTATCTCTTGAATTCTCCCCTCATGGTCCAGTAGTTGTTTGTCTCTCTTTTGCTTAGCCTCTTTATTCTCTGTCATTTGGTCTTCTATATCACTAATTCTTTCTTCTGCCTCATTTACCCTAGCAGTAAGAGCCTCCATTTTTGATTGCACCTCATTAATAGCTTTTTTTATTTCAACTTGATTAGATTTTAGTTCTTTTATTTCTCCAGAAAGGGCTTTTATTTCTCCTGACAGGGTTTCTCTAATATCTTCCATGCTTTTTTCAAGACCGGCTAGAACCTTGAGAATCGTCGTCCTGAATTCCAGATCTGACATATTACCAATGTCTGTATTGATTAGGTCCCTAGCCTTCGGTCCTGCCTCCTGTTCTTTTTTTTGTGGTGAGTTTTTCCGCCTTGTCATTTTGTCCAGATAAGAATCCGCTGTTCTCCTTGTTAAGTGACCTTGGTCTTGGCTGGATTTCTTTGATCTTCTGGGGGAGGGGCCTGTTGTAGTGATTCTCAAGTGTCTTTGCCCCAGGTGGAATTGCACCGCCCTTACCAGGGGCCGTGCTAAGCAATCCTCTCAGGTTCGCTTTCGGGAGCTTTTGTTCCCTGAATGCTTTCCTTAGAGTTCCGGAGGACGAGAATGAAAATGGCGGCCTCCCAATCTCCGGTTCAGAGGAGCGGAGAGCTAGGGGCCCCAGTCTTCAGTGCGCCTTTTAGAAAGTGGTCGATTTTCTGTTTCTAGAATTGTTGTTTTTCTTCTCTTCAATCTCCTGTTGGATTCGTAGGTGTTCGGAATGGTTTGATCAGCTATCTAGCTGATCTCCTGCTGCCTGATGTCATCTCAGCCTGCTAATTCTCCGCCATCTTGACTCCTCCTTCCTGTTTCTGTTGAAATGATCATATGGTTTTTACCATTTGTCTTACTGATATCATGTATCAAGAAAACTTATTTGTGAATATTGAAATAGCCTTGCGTTCAAGGAATAAATCCCACGTGATCATGGTGAGTGATTTTTTAATGTATTTTATGGAGGATTTTTGCATCTATGATCATCAGAGGTCTCATAATGTCTTTATCTGTTTTTAGTATTAGTGTGATATGGATCTTTTATGAGACTGACGCGCTACCTACTGCGCTAAGGAGGCACCTAATGATATGGATCTTTTAGAGTGAATTAGGAAGTTACCCTTTTCCATTTTTTGAAATAGTTTGAGTACAATAAGTATTGACTCTTCTTTTAATGATTAGTAGAATTCATCTGTGAAGCCACCTGGTCCTGGACCTTTGTCTGTCAGCAGTCTTTTGATCACTGATTCAGTTTCATTGCTGTCAATCAGTCTGCTCAAATTTTCTATTTATTCCTGCTTTAGTTTTGGTAGGTCATATGTTTCTAGGAATTTGAACATTTTTTTCTAGATTGTCTAATTTGTTGGCATATAGTTTTCATAATATTCTCTTAGAATTTATTGTATTTCTGTGTTGTTATTTATGTTTGATTTGTGATTTTGTTTACTTGGATTTTTTTTTTTTTTTAGTCTGGTTAGAGGTTTATCAATTTTGTTTATCTTTGCAAAGTACTAGTTCTTGGTTTTATTCATCTGTTCTTTCTCTCTCTCTCTCTCTCTTTTTTTTTCTTTTTGTTTCTTATCATTTATTTCTGCCCTAATCCTTATTATTTCATTCCTTCTTCTGGTTTTGAATTTTGTTTTTCTTTTCCTGGCAAGATTAGGTAGGTTGTTTGTGATTTTTCTTGCTTCTTGGGGGTAGGCTTGTATTGCTCTAAAATTCCATCTTAGAACTTCTTTTGTGGCATTCACAATATTTTGGACCATTGTGTTTTCATTTTTGTTTGTTTGTTTCCATGTTATTTTTTATTTCTTCTTTGATTTCTTTATTAATCCATTTATTATTTAGTAGTATGTTACTTAACCTCCATGTATTTGTGACCTTTCCAGTCTAGAAATTGTCCATGGAGAAAGAACAAAATTTGTTTGGAATATGTTACTCTTACTGAAATCAAAATGGTTTTTAGTGATGGCTTCTAACTCCACTTGGGATTTAGAAATCATCTCTGTGATAAATTGCCCAAAAGAAGCACCCAGTGGTCATATAATACTCATTGGTAGATATGTTAATGTCTATTTATTTAAAATCTATCTCAGTTTCTTTTTTTGCACCAAATGTTATTCTTTAGGAACTGTTATAGGCATTAGAGAACATTAAATAAGCCTCACTTACTGCCCTGAAGGAGTTGAGGCTTAGTGTTTTCTGATCTTTGTAATAAAACCCAATTTCTCCTCTTGATATAACACTGAATCATTAAATTTCAGAAGTGCCTTTTCAATCATGTTTTATTTCCATAGGTGCAATTTTTAATATTGCAGTAGTCTCTAATGGAGTTCATCAGCAATACCTAATCAAGTTGCCTCTGCATTTAGTATATTTCTTCATTGCTGAGCAATCAATGATTCATTAGCAAATTATATGAAAAGCTGAATATCTTTAAACTAGGACAGAAACCATTTTTTAAATGAATTTTAAAACATATAAAATTTTCTTTACATAGTAACCATTTATTACATTCCTGCTATGCACTATACACTGTGTGTATCTAAGCATCACAATAACTCTACTACAATATATAGTTTAAATTTAACAGAGTGAAGTTCAGAAATGTTAAGTTAACTGGCACAATATCACAAAATTAGTAATTGGTACCATCGTGATATTTTTGACTCTGTAGTCCATGTTCCTTCTGTTGCTTCAATATCTCTAAAACTACTTTTCTTGCCTATTTCAGAGAACAGTCTGTGTTGTCTTTTGGGTAACTGTTTTTTGTTTGTTTGCTTGTTTGTTTGTTTTTAGGGACAACAGGATATTTGGGAGTAAGTAGTATAATGTGGTTGAAAGTATTGGCTTATGTCAAAGAATGCCTGGCAAGAAGATATATTTTATGAAATAGGTATCATTATGATACTCCTTAGTTCACTGAAGTTGAAAACCTTAAATTATATTATAGTGGCCTGAAAGAACTAATACAACTTCAAAATTTTCTACATCATTTTCATTGAATCATTTATCTATTGCAGAATATAATGATGTCCATATGGGTTTATTGGAACTGCTGCTAAGTCCTGGATTTCATCTTTCTAATCACTGCAGCTTACAGATTTTTTGTCCTATTACTTGTACCCATGCTAAAAAGCAGCAGAAAACTGAAACAAATGACTATTGATTGTTTGGCTCAGCTATCCATTTAATAGTGATGATTTATTAGATTTTTAAAATTATTAAATTCAACTTTTACTCTCAATAGTAATTCACTAAATTTTATCTTTAGATTTTTTTTTGGTGCCTTTCTTCCATTTTGATGAAAAGTTGTATTACATTTACAAAATACTTTCTATTTTGTAATATTACCCACAAATTTTCATTTATAATCCAATGAATACCTGCCACATTCTAATCCCTCCACCCAAGACTCTTAATGGTTACTTTCATCTCTATAATTTAAAATTTCTATAATTGCTATTTCCTTTTGGGATAAATTCTGATAGAACTATGTATACATTTTTTATTAAGTTTTTTGGACAGCCAAGTGGTATGTCTCTTATAAATACTAAGTATAGCATGAGAAGATATTCTATTTAAATCAAGGAATACACATTGGCTGTCTACTATAGTTTAAGCATTCTGCTGTATGCTGAGGATAGACTGTTATAAACAAATCAGATGACACTTTTTTTAAAGATTTTATTTATTTATTTGACAGACGGAGATCAGAAGTAGGCAGAGAGGCAGGCAGAGAGAGAGGATGAAGCAGGCTCCCCACTGAGCAGAGAGCCTGATGCGGGGCTCGATCCCAGGACCCTGAGATCATGACCCGAGTGGAAGGCAGAGGCATTAACCCACTGAGCCACCCAGGCTCCCCCAGATGACACTTTTTAAATAGCATATATTCCAGAGGAGGAAGACAGAAAAATAATAATAATCCATTATAATGTATGGTATTGAGGCTCAGAGGGCAAGCACAAATGGACAAGGTATTATTCTATTGCACTTAGGAGCTCATACCACACATTAAATGAAACAGAGGCTTCTCATGAAAAGTAGAGACCATGCCTTGTTACTACATGGATATTTTATCTACAAGTTTCTTTAACCACTGAATAACATTTGTTTTTCTTTTTAATCAGCAATTATACCAGAAAGCTTATTTTTAATCAGTATTGAGAAGCAAAAATATATAAAACAATGTTTGTTTTTCCTACATTAATATTGCCACATTTTAAGAAATGAGTTTTATCCTTATATGGATGCTTACCAGTAAGGAAGTCCAGAATACTAAATGCTGTTTTGGATATGGCATTTAGAAGGTGATTTTTGAATGAGACATTGAGGATTTCCAACTCCTTTCCAAGATTATCCTTGTTACTTCTACAAGATTCAATAGTCTTTTCACCTTTTCTTGGCATATAACTGGAAGACTTCTATAATGGAATTCATCATATTTTAACTGTAAAACATGCCAACATCAATGTTGGATATTGAGAGTTAAAGTTACCTTTAAAAAATATACATCATCGGGACGCCTGGGTGGCTCAGTTGGTTAAGCGGCTGCCTTCAGCTCAGGTATGATCCCGGCATCCTGGGATCCACCCGCATCGGGCTCCTTGCTTGGCGAGGAGCCTGCTTCTCCCTCTGCGTCTGTCTGCCTGTGCTCGCTTTCTCTCTCTCTGACAAACAAATAAATAAAATCTTAAAAAAAATATATACATCATCATTTGCAAGACTTATTTCTTGAAAATTATTCTAGACCCCATCTGTACATTCTATAGTTTGGTTTGCCCTGCTTCCTAAACTAAGAGTGAGCATTCCCAACAAGACTGGTTCATAAGAAATGTTATATAGGTTTATTATAATGAATAAAATGAAAACACTGGTCTAGTTTGAAGGGGGCAGTAACTTGAGTGGACTCCAATGGATAGAGCTTCATTGTGGTTATTGGTAATGATGTTGTAACATGCAAATATCCATGGTCCATCTTTAATTTTGCCTATGGGACCTCTGAAATTTATTCAGCTTGCTTTCACTGACTTGACTAAGTACCTGGTGCCATTATTGGATTTTAGCTCTAAATCCACCCTTCTACCCTCTGCAGAGTTGCTGGGTCTAGAATTCTAGAAACTCTATTTCTTAGATATCTTTGTCAACTAGTTAACTATTAATTTCTGCCAATTGAAGTGAGGGTGATTGGGAGTAAAGGGAAAAGAGCAAGTGACTTTCCTGTATTTCTTCCTGTGAACCCCCATTCTGAAGAGAGTATCTAACTCCACATTCTTTTGTGTTCCCACCACCAGTCACAAACAGGACCCTCAGAGGTAACATTTGTATCATGGCCTTGGCAGTTGTAGTTACATCTGTGGATGACCCCCTCCTGATGGGTCTGAATGTCAAACATATTCTCCTCCACAGAGCTTCTCTCCATAGGTCTAAGCACTGGCCTTATAAGATTCACCCTCTAAGCTACCAAGTTCTGAAGACCCCACTCTTTCTTTCAGTTTCCCCAATCCTAGGGATGGTTGCCTTTTCCTATAGTTATTAATGTCTGGGTAACTTCAGCATCCTCTATGATTTTTGGGCTTTCTCCTACCTTGGCAAACAATTTTCTGTATTAAATAAATTTCTTTAAATATATTTTTTTATTTTTTTAAAGAAGATTATTTGAGAAAGGGAGAGAAAGTGAGCATGAGTGGGAGGGGCAGAGGAATAGGGAGAGAGAGAATCTCAAGCAGACTCTGTACTGACCATGGGGCTCGATCTCACAACCATGAGATCGCAAACTGAGCTGAAAACCAAGAGTGCACCACCCAGGTGCCTATGTTTTTCCTTTCTTCTGATCAAATTTGCCCCAATTTATTCATGTGGGCCTTACCTCATGTTTTTTTTTTTTTTTATTCATTTGATAGACAGAGATCACAAGTAGGCAGAGAGGCAGAGAGAGACAGAGGAGAAAGCAGGCTGTCCGCAGAGCAGAGAGCCCGATGTGGGGCTCGATCCCACCACCCTGGGATCACGACCCGAGCCGAAGGTAGCGGCTTTAACCCACTGAGCCACCCAGGCGCCCCTTACCTCATGTTTTATCCATCATAGGATCTTTAGTAACATATAACTGACTCAAGGTGCACTAACACAAAAGTTATCTATTCTTAACTAAAACTTCACTATATGTTTAAGGAAACAATTTTGACATACAAGAAAGAGGGTACACATGGTACCTTAAGTGAAGCATTTATGGAGATAAATACTTTTTAAGATCATCTTTTGCACATTGGATATATAATTATATTATTGGAAATCAGAAAAGAGACCTACTTCCAGGCCAGAATTATCAGATTCTCACCCGAACCAAAAAGAGCCTGAAGAATGCAACACTGATATGATTACTGTCCATGTTTGTTCACATGCTCTGAGGGAATTCTTAATCATCTCTCAGTTATCTAACTCACTGAGCCAATTCATTACTAATATCCTAGAAATAATTTATAACAGTCCATTAGAAACCAAAAAAACTTAGTAAAGCCAAATGGGACTTTTTTGAAAGATTTACATCTAAATAATTTGTTAATACTTCTGAAAATTTTTCAATTAAAAATAAATCACAAGTTTGTAAAACAACAACGAATTGCTAGGAAAAGTCTGATATTTCTTTTCTGTAGTAATAGCTTCTTGAAGATACATATTCTTGGGTAGAGGACCAAAACCTAACTGTGATAAACCCTGCCAAGAGATTTTTCATGCATAAATATGAAAAAAAGTCTCAGAATGTACGTCACCCATACAATTTTTCTGAAACACACTACTTGAGGAAGTATTCCAGCCTAAGAAAAGTAGAGCCAGAATAGAGTTAAGATATATGACAAAGAATGGGTTCAGTTTAGGGATTACTATGACACAAATTTATGTTTGGTAACATGCTGCTTTTAATTTAGAATAATATAAATATGTAACCAGGTACAGATACAAGTGAGTAAATGTAGCTCCACATTGCCTCAATTTAAGGTACACCAAGTATAAGGGTATTTTAGTCATATTTAGGTAATATCTACCAAATCACAGTAGACTATAAATTAAGGCTAGCTACATTTTATCTCTCAATTAGCATACAAAGACATTATACTGACACTAATGCAATGACTCTATCTTTTGGCAGGCCATATCAAACAGGTCCAACATCTAGATTTTGGACCTGAATTTGTCACTATTTGTCAATTTTACCTTACCTGCATCCGTGTCTCAATATAAAAAAGTGTTAATTTATGCCTTACTAGGAGTCATAGCTAACTACCTGTTTCTTGACACAGAGGTTTAATATGCAGGAGAAATAAGTGCCCCATTAGGACTTTGGGATCTGTATAAAAATACTATGCCATGATATATTGTTATAAGGTGGTTAATAGTATAGATGGTAAAGAAGTTTCTTATCCATTCTAATTCTGGTTCTGATGCCACCTGATTTACCTTGGCAATCTCCTATATTGTCTTTTCCTTATTTCCTTCATATTTAAACAAAGGAAGTTGATAATAATTTGGCTTATGGGGTTACCATGAAAGTTTAATAGTTATATTTTAAACAGCAAGAACTTAATTAATATTCTAAATTATAATAAATGCCATAGCATTTGACAATATTTTATAAACCACATGACAAACATTATAGAGGTATAAATATAAAATGTAATTCTCAAGGAAATAAAAACAGAAGTATCACAATATTAGTGATAAAAGAAACAACTTTTATAATGGTGACAAAAAAGTTAAAATATGTTAAGGATGTTTTCTTTTTGTTAAGGAGTAGATATAAATACATTTATAGTTGAATCTTTTTATTTTTATATTGAAATGTCAATGTTTATTATTATGACAAGTAGTGGAATAAAAAATAAAATAAAATTTCTAGTTCACTAGATAAAAAAATGAGAAATATAAATATAAACATATATTCACACTATAAATATGAATATTTCTCTCAAATATAAAATATAATCAAAACTGATTATGTCAATAAATAAATATCTTTACTTCTCTAAGTATAAATCTAATTGATTGGGTTCATCTAACATCAGTGTGATAAAACTTGATATTTGAAAAAAAAATGAACTTTCTTCTAGAGAATAAAACCAGCTTTAAATAAAAAAAGAAATGGAAACATGAATCACTGTTTTTTTACAGATATTTATAAAAAAGGTAAGGAACACAGAGCAAACAGTATTCTGAGAAGCTTTTGTAGGCTTAAAATATATGCAAAAATAATAATCTTAGGGAAATTAACTAGCTTAGAAAAATACTAGTAGAATTATCAGATACTGTATTTACACATTTTCTCTGAAAACACAGGGGAAAAACTCACAATTCCAATTTGCAAAATGAAAAATGTTAAAAAAAACATACAAACATACAACAACAACAGCAAACCACCGCACTTCCTGGGAGGATTGCAGAGTAGGAAGATTCCAAGGTCACCTTGTCCCAGGGATACAACTAGATAATACTCACGGACACATAAATAATCCCAGAAAATTATCTGAAACCTGGCAGAACAAACTCCACAACCAAATTGTAAAGAAGATACCACTCAGAAGACAGTGGGAAGGACAGAGATGCAGTGGGGAACTAAATGGACCCCCAAAACTATGGAGGGACCTGCAGACATAGAAAGAGAAAGGAAACAGAACCTCACACCAGGGGACCTCCATGGGGAAAATGAACCCCCATAAAATTTGGCTTTGTAAAACAGGGGGGCTGAATTTCTTGAGTTCTTATAATCAGAGGACTTAAAACCTGGATTTTAAAATCAGTGGACTTGGCTCTGAGAGAGACAGGAGGACAGAGTAAACAAGCCTCACCCTTAGGAAGACAGCACAAAAAGTAGCCTGCAGAGATACAGCATAGAAGCAGCAGTTTTTTTTTTTTTTTTTAATGTCTGGGGCACATGGGAGGCAGAGTTGTTTACTAATTTCCTGGAGGAGCAGAAATCCTTGAAAGATTTCTTCAGGACAAAAGAAACTGGCAGATGCCATGTCTCTCCCTCAACCCTCAGCATAAACACATGGCTACCTGTGGGAACCAGCATAGTACCCACATGCCCTACCTAACTTGCTAACAGTGTGTCCTATCCTGCCATGCTTCAGAGGATTGACCCCTTCTAGCCAGGCCTGCCACAGTCCCAGTGGGGGTGGCTGAAGGTCCCTTTTCCCAGAAGACCAATGCACCAACCTTGCAAACACTACACCTCCTGCCCGACCCCACACACACATTGCAGATCCAATCTCTCCAATACAGTCTTGGCTGGAACACATCCAGGGTGATACCAAAGGCTTGGCAGTATGCAAGTAGCCCAGACAGGAGCAAGCACCACTCCAAACCAACTCCTGCCCTGAGGAAAGAGAAAGATAACTGTATCTACCAGTCCAACCAGTCCAAAAACAGACATAGCAGGGGGCTGGGAGCAGACAGCTGGTCTGTAGGTACCTACCAGCAAAAGCTTTTCAAGGGACAACACAGGGAAAATACCTACCTGGTGCTACTGCATCTCTGGCAAAAACATGGTCTGATTCAACTCAACCCAAGCCAATCTCAGACTGGTCCACTAATATCACAGAGGCAAAACCCTGCCCATGACAGGCAACAAGAGCCATTGCAGATGACTGGACTGAAGGAAAAAATTGGCTCAGGCACAAAAGTAGGGCACAGGTAATATATGTAGGCTTCAGACCTCTGAAGCCACAGGTTTGAGTCAATAGGAAATCCAGGACCTCTTCTTCATAAAGCCATTACTTTCAAGAGTAGGAGGTATAGCTGACTTTCCTAACACAGAAACAGACAAAGAGAGTTAGACAAGTGAGGACACAGATGAATATGTCCCAAAGGAAAGAAATGACAAAAATCACAGCAAAAGACCTAAGAAAAATAGAGATAAGTAATATGCCTGATAGAGATTTTAAAGCAATGATCATGAAGATACTCACAGTACACAAGAAGAGAGAGAAAAGAGTGAAAATTTATTTGATGAACTAATAGCTGAAAACTTCCCAAACCTGGGAAAGAAACAGAAATTTGGATCCAGGAGGCACAAATATCCCTCCAAAAACTAAACCCAAGGAGGTCCACACTAAGACACATAGTTATTAAAATGGCAAAAAATAATGACAAAAAATGCTTTAAAGCAGTGAATAAAAAGGAAGCAGTTACATACAAACAAAGACTCACAAGAGTATCAGCCAATTTTTTGGCAGACACTGCAGACCACAAAGACATGGCAGGGTATATTCAAAATGCTGAAAGGAAAAACAATCTGCAGCCAAGAATATCCAACAAGGCTATCATTCAGAGTAGAAAGAGAGAGTTTCCCAGACAAATAAAAATTAAAGGAAGTCATGAGCACTAAATTAGCTCTACAAGAAACCTTAAAGAGGACCCTTTGAATGGAAAGGAAAAACCATAAGTAAGAGTAAAAAAAGAAGGAAGCACAAAAGCAGTAAAAACAAACAAAACAACAACAAAAAAAGTATATCTGTAAAAATCAGTCAAGGGACTCAGAAAATAAAATATAAAGTCTGGTATCATATACTCAGGGGAGGAGAGAGAAGTAAAGGATAGGTTCAAAATTAAGCAACCACCAACTTAATATAGACCATTATATGCAGAAGATGTTATATACAAACCAAATGCTAACCACAAATCAAACACCAGTAATAAATATGCAAATACAAAGACAAAGGAACCCAAGTACATCACTAAGGAAATCTAACTAGTCATGAGACAAGAGAATAAGAGAAGAAAGCATCAGAGAGGAAAACAAAAGAACAAGTAACAAAATAGCAATAAGTACATACTTACGAATAATTGTTTTGAATGTAAATGGACTAAATGCCACAATCAAAAGACATAGGATAATGGAAAGGATAAACAAATGAATCAATATACCTATATGCTGCCTACAAGAGGCTTATTTATTATTTCAGACCTGAGGACAAATGCAGATTGAAAGTGAAGGGATGGAAAAGTATTTATTGTGCAAATGGCTGTGAAAAGAAAGCTAGGGTAGCAATTCTTACTTCAGAGAATATAGACTTTAAAACAAAGTCTGTAACAAGAGATTAAGAGAGATACTATAAAATAATAAAGGGAACAATCCAACAAGAAGATGCATTTATAAAGATATATGGCCCCAACATGGGAGCACCCAAATATGTAAAACAAAACAAAACAAATCAAAAAAACACATAAGCTAGTTGATAATACACTAACAGTAAGGGACTTCAGCACTCCCACTTTCATCAATGGACAGATTGTTAAAACAGAAAATCAATAAGAAAACTTAGTGGTTTTGAATGAATATTGGACCAGACAATTTAACAGATATATTCAGAACATTCTATTCTAAAACAGCAGAATACACATTCTTTTCAAGTTCAAGTGGAACATTCTCCAGAATAGATTACATATTAGGCCACAAAACAAGTCTCAACAAATTAAAAAAGACTGAAGTCATACCATGCATCTTTTCTGACCACTATGATATGAAATTAGAAATCAATCACAAGAAAAAAAAATCAGGAAAAAGCACAGATTTATAGATGTTAAATATCATTCTACTAAATGATGAATGGGCCAGCCAAGAAATAAAAGAATAAATAAATAGATACATGGGCACAAATGAAAATGGAAAAACAACAGCTGAAAATCTTTGGGATGCAGGAAAAGTGGCTCTCAGAAGGAAGTTTATAGCAAAATAAGACTACCTCAAGAACCAAGAAAAATCTCAAACCACCTTAACTTCCATGGAAAGGAGCTAAAGAAGAACAAATAAAACCTCAATCAGTATAAAAAGGAACTAATTTTAAAAAATAACAGAAATAAATGAAAAAGAGAATAAAGCACCAACAGACAGATCAAAGAATCCAGAAAGCAATTCTTTGAAAAGATCAACAAAACTGATAAAACTTTAGCCAGACCAATTAAAAGAGAGAGAGAGAGAGAGGACTCAAATGAACAAAATCACAAAGAAAAAGAAGAAAACTGACACTTCAGAAATATGATTGTAAGAGAACATTATGAAAAATTACATGCCTGAGGCACCTGGGTGGCTCAGTGTAAGTCTCTGCCTTTGGCTCGGGTCATAATCTCAGGGTCCTGGGATCGAGCCCCACATCAGACTCTCTGCTCAGCAGTGAGCCTGTTTCCCCTTCCTCTCTGCCTACTTGTGATCTCTTTCTGTCAAATAAATAAATGAAATCTTAAAACAAATTCCATGCCAAAACAGCAAAATCCTAGAAGATATTGATGAATTCCGAGAAAAATATAACTGATCAAAACTGAAGCAGGAAGAAATAGAACATTTGAACAGACCAATTACCAGCAATGAAATTAAATCAGTAATAAAAAATAAATATTTTTTTAAAAAACCCTCCCAACAGATAAAAGTCCATGAACTAACAGTTTCAAAGGTGAATTCTACCAGACATTTAAAGAAGAGTTAACACCTATTTTTCTCAAAATATTACAAAAAATAGAAGGGGGATGAAAGATTCCAAGTTCACTCTATGAGGCCAGCATAACCCCAAAACTACATATAGACACTACAAAAAAAAAAAAAAAAAAGAGACCTACTACAGGCCAATATCTCTGATAAATGAAGATGCAGAAATTCTCAACAAAATATTATAAAACCAAATCAAACAATACATTAAAAAATCATTCACCATAATCAGGTGGGATTTATTCCCAGGAAGCAAAGGTGGTTCAATATTTGCTAGCTGATAAATGTACACATCACATCAATAAAGGAAAGGATAAAAACCATATGATCATTTCAATAGATGCAAAAACCAAAGATTTAACAAAGTAAAATATGCATTCATGATAAAAACCCTCAAAAGAGTAGGTTTAGAGGGAACATACCTCAATATTATAAAGGCCTTATATGAAAAACCCACAGTTAAGGTCATACTCAATCTTGAAAAAATGACACATTTTCCTCTAAGTTTGAGAACAAGACAAGGATGTCCCCTCTCACCAATTTTATTAAACACAGTACTGGAAATCCTAGACACAGCAATCAAACAACAAAAAAATATAAAACATCCAGGAGTGCCTGGGTGGATCAGTTGATTGGTTGGCTGACTCTTGATTTTGCTCAGGTCATTATCTCAATGTTCTGGAAATGAGCCCTGCAGCAAACTCTGCTCAGTAGGGAGTCTGTTTTAGACTTTCCCCTCTCCCTCTGCCCCTCCCCCTGCTCACACACACACACACACACACACACACTCTCTCTCTCTTTCTAAAAATAAACAAATCTTTCTAAAAATATATAAAAGCCATCCAAATTCTTAAGGAAGAAGTAAAATTTTCACTATTTGCAAATGACATGATACTTTATATAGAAACCTGAAAGACTCCAACAAAAACTACTAGAATAAATGAATTCAGTAAACTTGCCGGAATCAAAATCAACGTGCAGAAATCAGTTGCATATCTATGCACTAATAATGAAGCAACAGAGAGAGAAATTAAGAAAGCAATTCCATTTACAGTTGTGTCAAAAATAATAAAATACCTAGGAACAAATAAACTTAACCAAAGAGGTATTTGGTTAAATAGGACATTTGGAATAGGGCTAGCAAAAAGTACATTATGCTCATATTCAGCTGGGTCTTCAATTCATCTTGGAAATCTTTCCACATAACCCAGTAATCGTTTGTCATATTTTGCCCAGGAGATGCTGCATATCTTTAGTGTTCTCCTTAACTTCCCCCTCATATTACTTTCAAGCATAAACTTCACTGCATTCTATCAGAATAAAAAGATAATAATGTAGAAACTGTCTTAATTCACTTCCCTTCCACACAATTTCCTTTTATCCATAATCATCCCTTTCTTCTTTCCTCCCATCACAGGAAAAAATACCTTATTTTTATATCCAAAGTTAATACATTTCTGGAGTAGGGCTTGGGGTCAGTTGTTGTTCCAAGAGTAAAAGAAATTGAAAATGTTTATGTACCAGATGGAGAGAATCTGAATATAGAGCAAGAGTGTGCAAGTAGCTGGAGAGGATAGAATATACTCAAGAGACAGTTCTTCTATTTTAAAGCTATTCCTAGAGGACAACAAACTAGAGTTCTAAACTTTACCACTTTACCATATAACCCTCCCTTAGTACCAAATAATCATGGTTATTTTTATCATTTATCTGCTAGATTTATATTAACTATATTCATATTAGTGTTTTATCTTTTTTCTATGTTACAATCTGCTTAAGAAGCAAATTTATGTTAATGAACATATTTATTTTTAAAATAAATATAATATTTATTGAAATCTTATCATGTATTATGCACTCTACTAAATGATGAGGGGAAACAAATGAAATCACCTCCTCATTCAATAGGATAGAGGTGTACATTAAGTTAGTTAATTGTTTACATAAGTAAATATTATGAAAGTTTTAGGCAATGTAACATAAATGACCAAAGGTACATGGTACAAATTACAGTAAAAAAATCTGATTCAGTCTTGGAATGTGGGAAATATTTCACTGAAGTGATATTTGAACTGAGAACTTAAGAATGAGTAGGATTTAACAGTACATACTGAATAGGTAATCAGAGGTTCTCATGGCTGACAACTACATAGTTTTTAAATTCCACTGAAACTGGAAAATCACATAGAAGTTTGTTTTACTTTATTCTTAGTTGCAACACTAAATGTATGATATAAATCATTAGATGATGCAAAAGCAATTACTAATCACCTAATTCTCAGTGTGCCACATAAATTAATAAACACTGACTTTTCCATTGGGTGCACCTGTTATGGGATTCAAATAGTTACAAAAAGAATCACAGCATCTACAATAAATATTTTAATCAACACTAAATGGATGTGTGCAAAAATATATTTTTAGAGAAATAAAATTTCTTCAACTATAAGAAACAGAGTTAAATAAAGCTGAAGCCTTCCAATTCTCCCAATTGCTACTTCCTTGATCATCTCTCAGTTACAGCCAAGTCCCAGAAGGCATGATTCTTCACAATCATAGAGATCCCTTATCTTCTCCCCCTGTCTCCTTGACTTGGAATGAGACCACTCTCCCCACTGCCTCTGACAACAGTAGACTTCTCTCCTTGAAATAGAGGCTTAATTTTATTTTTTAAAATATTTTTTATTTATTTATTTGACAGACAGAGATTACAAGTAGGCAGAGAGGCATGCAGAGAGAGAGGAGGAAGCAGGCTCCCTGCCGAGCAGAGAGCCCGATGTGGGGCTCGATCCCAGGACCCTGGAATCATGACCCGAGCTGAAGGCAGAGGCTTTATTTAACCCAGTGAGCCACCCAGGTGCCCCTAGAGGCTTAATTTTAAAAAATCAAATTAAATCTTAACCAAATAAACTTTGTGATTTGTTAAGAATATATATTCCATTTCATAAGAAACTTGAACAACTGCAGTATATGAAACATGAGAGGGAGTTTGCTGTTTGCAATCACATATTAACTTTCTGCTTAAACTCAGTATATATTGTGGTATAAGAGATTGTCACAACAGATCCAATTTAGAGGATATAAATCTTCTCTATTAATTAGCCATAGCAGAAGCCCTTCCCATTTTCCCTACCAATAATTTTTCAATTATTCTTAGAGTGGAAGCATTCTCTAATAAGGTGGAAGGCAATATTGAGGAAATAAACTTATTTGGGCTTCACTATGCCAATAGGTCTTTAAAAACAACTGATGAAATATTTGGTGATTTTCACTTACAATGATGGCTGCTGAAAGAAGCAACTGCAACTATAATCTTGCTAGCAACAGTATTCTCAGAGCATATTCACTGAAAAAGCATCATGTTAACTTCACATTCATATTTTGTAGGTTAAAATTCATGCCTCTAATCCCCTCACTGGATCACTGCTTTGTTGAAAAGTAGCATCATTTACAATCCTGACAGCAGGGGATTGGGGTGCCAGGAACTGCAAATGTGTTGTCATCTAACTTCGGCAATGGTTTAGAAATCCAAAGAATAGTGAAACATATTTTCAACAAGGAAAATTCCCTTGAGAAGATAAAAGACAAAAAACCAAGCATTTAAATAGGATAGAAGTAAAACGTGTTATAAGGTTTCTTCTGCTAAATAGCTTTTCATTTATTCTTTCATATTCTTTTCTTTCTGATTATTTCACCAAATAAGATCTTAAGTCTCTTCTCTCTCTCCATTACAATAACTATTTTTTTCCAAATCTGTAATTACAATACAACTCTTCAAATAAAATATATCGTACATTTTTCTTGAATTTGGTACTTCAAGTACTTATTACTTTAAAGGTTTTAAAAAAGATGATAATCTAAGAAATAATAGTAGAAGATTCAGAAACCCAAACCTGCTGCATTCTGTAAAGCAGCACAAAAGTCAATGTAAGAATCCAAAGATTCTTAAAATGTGTAGATGGAAATATGAATTCTAGACTGTATTCCTATGTGTATTAGTAAGATACAAGACATTCAACTTTTCTCCCTTGTCTTCTAGATCGTTCTTCTCTGTTCATACCAGTTAGACAAAAAGAAGCAATAATTAGTTGATTGTTCATCTTCTTGAATACTGGTAAGCCAATATTCCCAAGTAAGTACAGTCACCATGGCCCAGAAAACTCCTAATCTCTATAGCTTCCTGTCCTCGCACATGTTCAGGTGCCCTGTGATAAGATTCAGGATTTGTCTTAGGAGACCACAGTGCTGATCTTACATTGTTCTTTTATCTTGCCAACTGTTCCAAGACTGGGGAATTATTATTATTATTATTTTTTAGTCTGGAACAGGACAGTCTTGCACTATTAAAATGCCATTTCTCCTATGTATTTTGATTATATTCTGAGTTGCCTTTGATTCCCTAAATGCTTGGAATTTGTAAACCTCTTAAACTCTTTTTCTGAAGACAACTCATACAGAAATTATTATTTGAATTAAAAGTGGGGTGCTATAAGAAATAAAAAAGGAAAGGACCAAGAAAAGGAAAATAGTCATTTAAAAAAATATGTTTTCCCATGTTCTATATGTCCATATTTCCATCATAGGCATATACAGACAATTAAAACTATAAATGCAGACCCACAGAATGTTGAAAAAGTCTACTAATGTTAGGAGAGGGGAAGTCACTATTATGTCTACTTAATTTGAATAAAACAAGCATTTGCTTACTTATTCCACTTACTAACCTACTTATTTTATTATTGTGAGATGGCTAGTTGTCACTGAATCCAGAATATTATTTCTTTGATATTCTCAGCTGACCGACTTTTTTTCTCAAGAGGTTTAATCTGGAATCCATGGCCAAAAGTCAGGCAGTGCAGGAATTAGGATGGGGAAATATTAGCTGTTTACATAAATTAATCAACTTTTAGCAGAAAAATAATATTCTCTTGCATTATGAATACAGATATTATACAACAAGCATACTTCGTTTTATTGCATTTTGCCACATTGTACTTCAAAGATGCTGTGCTTTTCTCAAATTGAAGGTTTATGTTAACCGTGTATCAAGCAACTCTATCAGCATCAGTTTTCCAACATCATTTGCTCACCTTGTACCCTCTGTGTCACATTTTGATAATTCTCACAGTATTTTAAATTTTTAAATTATTACATGTGTATGGCAATCTGTGGTCAGTAATATTTGATGTCACTATTATATTGTTTGGGGGAACCATGAACAACACCCATATACAACAGTGAACTTAATGTGTGTTCTGACTGCTCCACAGACCAGCCATTACCTCATTTCTTTTCCTCTCTTCAGGCCTCCCTATTCTTGGAGCAACAATAATGTTTAAATTAGGCCAATTAATAATCCTACAATGGCCTCCAAGTATTCAAGTGAAAGAAAGAGTTGCACATTTCTCACTCAAACAAAAACTAGAAAAGTTTAAGCTTAATGAGGAAGTCTTGTAGAAAGGCAAGATAGGCTAAAAGTCAGATCTTTTGCAAAAACAGGCAAGCTGTGATGCAGAGGAAGTCCTTGAAAATTAAAATGTAAAAATACTATTCTAATAAACAAAAAAATAAGAAAGTGAAACAGCCTTATACTTTTATAGAAAAATTTTGAGTAGTCTGGAAAGATCAAACCAGCTATGGCATTCTCTTAAGCCAAAGCCTATTTCAGAGCAAGGCCCTAACTCTTTTCACTTCTCTGAAGGCTGAGAGAGGTGAAGAAGCTGCAGGAGAAAAGGTGAAAGCTAGCAGAGGGTTGCTCATGAAGTTTAAGGTAAGAAGCCACTTTCATAACATAAAAATGCAAGGTAAAGCAGCAAGTACTGATGTAGAAACTGCAGCAAGTCATCCAGAAGATCCAGATGAGATAATTAATGAAGGTAGCTGACATTTTTTTTAAATATAGACAGAAATCTATAATAAAGGAAGGAGAATCATGCCTTTCTTTAAAATTTCAAAGGGCAGGGTAATTATTTTGTTAGGAGAGAATGCAACTGGTAACTTTAAGTTAAAAACCATTGCTTATTTGCCATTACAAAAGTCTGGGACCCTTAAGCATTGTGCTAAATTGGAGATGGGTCTAAAATGATGGCACGGGAAGACACTGAACTCACCTTCTCACACAGATATACTGAATTTATAAATATATAGATAGGGATTTCTCCTAAGGAAAAATTGAGTGCTGGTTGAACAGTTTCTGTGCAACAAGAGATAGAGGGACCACATGGAAAATAGCAGAGAAAACAAAGGTATCACAAAACCTGTCTTAGAAGAAATGTTAAAGGGACTCATTTAATAATTGGGAAAAAAAGACCATAATTAGAAAAAGATTATGAAAGCAAAAATTTCCCAGTAAAAGTAAATATAGTGAAGGTAAAAGACCAATTATGTTCAAAGCTGGTCTGAAGATTAAAAGAAAAAAATTGTAAAATCTGTTATATTTTTTAAAAATTACTTAATGAATTCACAAAATAAAAGATGTAAAATATTATATATATATCTTTTATTTTGTTACATACAGATACACGTGTGTGTGTGTGTGTGTGTGTAGAGAGAGAGAGGAAAATAAAAATTTAGTGCTTTTTTGGGAGACGCCCAGGTGGCTCAGTGGGTTAAAGCCTCTGCCTTCGGCTGGGGTCATGATCCCAGAGTCCTGGGATCGAGCCCCACGTTGGGCTCTCTGCTCAGCGGGGAGCCTGCTTCCTCCTCTCTCTCTCTGCCTGCCTCTCTGCCTACCTGTAATCTCTGTCTATCAAATAAATAAATGAAATCTTAAAAAAAAAATTAGTGCTTTTAGACTATCTTCAAACTTAAGTGACCATCAATTTAATATAGACTGTTATATATTTAGGATGTTATCTATGAGTCTCATTGGAACCACAAACCAAAAACCTATAATAAATACACAAAAAATGATAAAGAAATTCAAGCATTACACTAAAGGATGTCATTAAATCACAAGGGAAAAGAGCAAGAGAAAAACATGAATTGAGAAGTACTAAAAAAAATAATAAAATGGAAATAAGTACATATCTATCAATAAAAGCTTTAAATGTAAATTTTCTAAATGCTCCAATCAAAAGACCTCGGACGACTGAATGGATTAAAAAAAAAAAAAAGACTTATCTAGATGCTGCCTATGAGAAATTCTCTTAAGACCTAAAGACTCACAGCCTAAAAGTGAAGGGATGGAAAAAAATAGTCTATGCAAATAGAAGAAAGAAAAAGGAGAAAAAGGAACAGTAGCAGCATCAGCTGCAATAGCAGCAGGAGGAGGAGCAATAGTTATATCAAACAAAATATTCATTAGAACAAATATTATAACAAGAGACCATTTGGGGCATTACATAATATAAAGAGATCAATCCAAAAGAAGGATATAACAATTATAAATATCTATGAATCCAGCATAGGGGCACCCAAATATATAAAGAAAATATTAACAGATATAAAGGAAGAAGTTGAAAGTAATGTAATAATGGCATAGTACCTTAAAATCCTACTTACATCAATAGATAGGTCAATGAGGGGTTGGTGGCTTTGAATGATATGTTAGTTCAGATGGACTTCACTGATATATACAGAACATTCTATCCAAAAACAGTAGAATACACATTCTTTTCAAATGCATATGGAACATTCTTGAGAAACCTCATGTTAGGCTATAAAACAAGTCTCAATAATTCTAAGAAGGCTGAAATCATATCCAGCATCTTTTCAAATCACAACAGTGTGAAATTAGAAATTAAATCCAAGAAGAAAACTGGAAAAGATACAAATGTAAAGCTAAAAAACTTGCTACTAAACAATCAATGGGTCAAGAAAACCATCAAAGAGGAAATGGAAAAATACCTGGAGACAAAGGAAAATGGAAACACAAAAGTTCAAAATCATTGGGATGTAGCAAAATCAGTTCTAAGAGGGAAGTTATTAGTGATACAGACCAACCTCAATAAACTAGAAAAATTTAAAATAAACAATCTAACCTTATACCTAGAGGGACTAGAAAAAGAAAAACAAAACCAAAAGTTAGTAGAAAGAAGAAAATTTAAAAAAAGATTAGAGTGGAAATAAATGAAATAGTTACTTAAAAAAATGAAATAGCTATCAAAAATAGCTACTAAAATCTGGTTTACTGAAAAGATAAAATTGATAATCCTTCAGTTAGACTCATCAAGAAAAAATGAATGACTCACATAAATAAAATCAGATATTATAGAGAAAAACTTACAACCAATACCACAGAAATACACAGGATTAAAGAATTAGAAAAATTATATGTCAACAAATTAGACAATCAAGAAGAAATGAATAAATTCCTACAAACATAATCTTCCAACACTGAATCAGGAAACATAGAAAGTGTGAACATACTAAGTAATAAAATTGAATCAGTAATCAAAAGACTCCCAGCAAAGTCCAGGATGGCTTCACAGGTGACTTATACCAATATTTAAAGAAGAGTTAATACCTATCCTTTTCTAGAGTTAATACCTATCCTTTTCTATAGAAGAGAGACAATTTTTTCCAAATTATTTCTTTGAGACAAGAATTGCCCTGATACAAAAACCAAGCAAAGACTCTACAGAACAATAAGACTAAATGCCAATACCCCTGAAGAACATAGATGCAAAATCCTTAGCAAAATGTTAGCTAACTGAATTCAACAAAAATTAAAAGGATCATTCACTGTGAATAAGTTAAGACTTGTTCCAGGAATACAAGGATGGTTCCAAATCCAAAAATCATTTAATCCAATCACACTAGCAAAATAAAGTTTAAGAATCTTATGATCATCTTAAAGAGAGCAAATGACAAAATTCAACATCCATTTATGATAAAAGTGTATGATTATACACAATATCATACACATCGTGTATGATATATACACGATGGAATACTACACAGCTTTCAAAAATGATATCTTGCCATTTGCAATGATGTGGGTTGAACTAGAAGGTGTTATTAGAAGCAAAATAAGTCAATCAGAGAAAGACAATCATCATATGATCTCACTGATATGCAGAATTTAAGAAATAAGGCAGGGGATCATAGGGGAAGAAAGAGAAAAAGGAAACAAAACAAAACCAGAGAGGGAGACAAACCATAAGAGACTATTAATCTTAGGAAACAAACTGAGATTTGCTGGAGGGGAGGGGTAAGGGAGTGGGATGGCCAAATGATGGACATTCATTGGGGAGGGTATGTGTTATGAGTGCTGGGTGCTCTGTAAGACTGATGAATCAGTCATTATTGAAATCACTCTTAGATCTTGTTATTTAATACACTCATAAAGAAACAGATATATTACTCTCTCAATTTTGGTTTTAAATATTTTGAAAACTAAATTTCAGTCTACCAATCTCCTTCATAATCAGATGCATTTTATTATTTGAACTTGAAAACATTATTTGAGGAGGGGATACATATCATTTGCCAGATGGCCAAAGAGATACATAGCACACACACAAACACAAAACTTTATAAAGTTGATGCATGACTGTAGTTTCTGATGAAGCTAGATAATGTTTCTGTACCACTCATGTCACTAAAGGAACAGAATTATGGGGTAGTTTAGTTTGTGACTTCATGCTTTCTGATCATTGATTTGAAATCTTGTATGGGAAAAAGATTAAATAAGAAAAATAACTAATGTGATGACTACTTATATTTATTTGACCAAAACCAAGAAAAAATTATGCTTTACTAATAGTCATTGGATCGAGTGCCACTGTGGCCCTCACTAGTTTCATAGATCTGACAGTCATTGGTCACTTACCATGTGGAAGGATTCCTAAAAACCATGTAACTATAAAGGGTTGATAATGATGAACTCATTATTCTTTCACTAGCAGAACATTACAGTATAATGCGGGTTTTATGCTATTAGATATCCATAAAATGATTAAATTCTTTTGGAAACTATTTTTAAGTAGTAAATTCTACAATTATTTGTAATGTAATGGGGTTGAGCTTAAAGAGAAGTCACTCATTTTTTTCATTTTTCCACTCATTTTACAAAAAGATGTTTCAAATTTGCTGACCTCTATAATAAGCCTGTAGCTTGCTGCCAAGAAGATATATTTAAAAAGAAGAATGACAGTTATTCTGTCATTTCAATATAAAGGTGGTATTTTAATATTAAGGGAGAAAGTCACTGTTGCTCAGTTTTCCAATGGAAAGAATGGTTTTAAAAGAGATGCTTGCAAATTTCTCCATCTTTATGTAATTTTATTTCTAAAAATGATACATAGCATATATATCTGTCAGTTTCAAAACACTGAAACAATATTTAGATACTAAAAAACTAAACTAAAAATTTTAGCAGGTGTAACTCATTTATAAAAATATAAAAATAAAACATTTTAGTTTAGAATTACTCTCTAGGATTGGGGAAAATGGAAATTTTCTATCTATATTCCAAGAAAAATTTATATATATTTGGAAAAAGGATATTGAAAAATCATCAAAATGGATTAAGAAGTGTAGTCAATGGTGCTTCTTTTACATTTGTACATGTGTATATTTATGTCTTTTTTCTATCTTAACCTATAATTGTCATTAAAACTGTAATTAAAAATAAATTTTGTGGACGCCTGGGTAGCTCAGTGGGTTGAGCCTCTGTTTTCGGCTCAGGTCGTCATTTCAGGGTCCTGGGATCGGGCGCCGCATCCGGCTCTCTGCTTAGCAGGGAGCCTGCTTCTCCCTCTTCCTCTGCCTGCCTCTCTGCCTACTTGTGATCTGTCAAATAAATAAAATATTTAAATAAATAAATAATTAATTAAATAAATTTTGCAAAAGATCCCTAAATTGGAAAGCTCAAATTTTTAAAAATGATAAAGTAATCAATCATTCTCAACAGAAATATTACCATTAGTTTTAGTGAAACCAAATGTTTTGTATTAATAAAAGTATAAAATATTTTATGTGATATATACCTTACCTAATTAACTTTCTATGTTTAATGTATTTTATAACATAAATATTCTATTTAGTTTGGTCATACACGCATATAACTTACTGACGTTAACATACATATATTGGGATACAGAATTTTTTAAAAAAATTCACTATTAGGTGTGTACACAATCCATAATGTTGGCACATTACTGAAATAAACATGTAAGAATATCCGTGAATGAATAATATTGATCTAATCCTTTGCCAACACATATTTTTTAAAAGTTAATTTACTGTCATATTGACTGCTTTGCTTTTAATATCCCAAGTGGTTATTTGAAAACGACTTCCTCTCCACGATCGCTTGAAATGGCTTTTACGAGCAGGGCAATTTGTTTCATATTTCAATCATTTCATGAGTTCTTGTAATTATGGGCATATTTTGCATGCTTCATGGTCCATAACATGCAAGTTTTTACTTGCCAAGTATGATCTCCTAAGTGACTATTTCAGCCACACAGAGTTTTTGTTAACTTTTGTTGTTCTTTCATCCTCTCTCCACTATGAATGTCTTAAGTCTTACTATTCAGGTCTCCTGCCCAGATTACTATAAGTTTCTTCAACAGAGTCTCCCTATCCCATGTTGGAGCATTTTCAACATTGCTGCCAGAATAATATTTCCAAAAAGTCAACCCTATACTTGAAATTCTAGTGACTTATCTTCAGCCTCAAGATGAATTCCAGTTTCTGAGCCCTGTGACAAAGTTCTCACTTGAGGGGCTCTAATCACCTCAGCCTCTTGCACCAGAAGTGTGCCAACTCTCACAACACCACTGCACATGCAGTTTCCTTTCCTGAAAATCCCATTTTCAATGCCTTCCTTAAGTCTGTTATTTTTTTTTTATACATCTGAAATTCATCCCTCATGTATTACATTTCCTTTGACTAAACATCCCTGCTCTGTCCTCCCATTGCTCCCACATCAGTGTTTGCCAATTCATTTATCATATTTTAAAATAAGTTATAGAACTAGCAAAAACCCCTAGACAAAGTCTTTGACCAGAAATTCTAAAAACGACAATTCCCAGGATCTACCCACAAAAATGGAATGTAGAAAGGTTCTGTGAAAATATCTTACAGAATGGCTTTATTTTCATCCTAAATTATAGTATACATTGAAGTGACAGAAAAAAAAAGCATTATAATCAAGGGGAAAGAACATACTATACATATTGAGACTAATAGAACAATGTGCATGTACTTTTAACACCAAAAATTTGTATGTTTTGTGTGTTTAAAAGATAGTTGACTGTTCTGTCTTTACATAGGAATCAAATACTCTTACTTTTAAATATGAAAAGAAACATTAATAAATCTAATTAGATATAATAAAAGTGCCACATATTAGATAAAATGATTACAAAGGTGAAATTAGAAACAAACAGAAAGAAAAAAGAAAATGTACTTTATTTAAGAATATAAATATATTATTCATTCAGAGTGATTTAACAAATATAAGACATGATATTTTTTAAAATATGAGTTAACTGAGGGAAAAATGAATAAATTCATTCAGATGCTAATTTATAAACTAAGAACATTCTTAGCATATATTTTGGTTAAAGCTCTCATAGAGTAAAGTTAGAAATGTCTGCAAAAGTTATTGATATCGGATCCTGGTAAAGTAGCATTTCTTGTGGCCAATTTCAGTTTTTGAGTATTTATTTTCAGAATGGATTGCAAGTGGAAACAGGAATTTATTTTTCAAAAAGAATTTTCAACTTTCATCACACAGAAACTGATTATTTAATAAATATTTCTGGCCAATGGTGCTTTTACTATGTGTGTGGATAAATGCCAATGCTTTTAAAAAAGGATATTCATTTACTTAAATAAAAAATAAAACATTTTAATAAAGAAAAATCACTTTTACTATATATTTTTAAGTTTACTTTTTCTCTTTGTTGGGAGCCAAGGGTGTATCTATGTGTTTGTTCTTCCAAATATTCACTGCCTCTTCCTTTGTCCCACTCTGACTGGCCTTTTTCTACAGGATTCCTTTGTGTAGGATTGGTCTTTCTGATCTATCAGCATAATGTAGATAACTTGCTTTGACCAATGAAATATGAGTAGGAGGGATATGTGTTATTTTCTAGCAGATTTAAAGTCCACATGAAGGATACCTGGGTGGCTCAGTTGGTTAAGCATATGCCTTCAGCTCAGGTCATGATCCCAGAGTCCTGGAATTCAGTCCCACATCTGGCTCTTTGATCAGCAGGGAGCCTGCTTCTGCCCCTGCCTGCTGCTCCCCCCACTCCTGCATTTGTCTGCTGTCTGTCTCTCTCTCTCTCTGTCACAAATAAATAAATAAATAAAATATTTTTTTAAAAAATAAATAAAGTCATTACTTGATTATACCATAGTTTCCCCCCAACTCAGCCCAACATGAAGACAGCCTATTCCAGATAGGGCCTTCAAGGCATATTCATGCTGGAATAAAGATCTGCAGTCACCCTGCAAAGAATAATAATGCAAGAGAAAATAACCTTTGTTACTGAAGTCTATTGAGATATGAGGTCTCTTTGTAACTTCAACTTAACTCAGTAAACCCTAATTTGGGAGGATGTATCAATCACCTACTTTTGGCAGATGTATCCTAAGAATAATACCTTCTTAGCATTTTCTTCTCTTATGCATATAATTTTACCTCATACATTAAGTATATTATTCCACTACTTTATTCATATATCTGGATCATCTTAGTAGTCTATAAATTTCTTAAAAATAAGATCCATGTTGGAGTGCCTAGGTGGTTCAGTTTATTGAGCATCAGACTCTTGGTTTCAGCTCAGGTCATGATCTCAGGGTCTTGAGATCAAGTTCTACCTTGGGCTCCACACTCAGCTTCAAGTCTTCTTGACCCTTTCCCTCTGCTCCTCTCCCTGCTCTCTCTCTCTCAGATAGATGATAGATAGATAGATAGATAGATAGATGATATAATAGATGATAGATAGAATAATTAATAAGATCCATGTTTCTTAATTCTGTTTCCTCATGTTCAGTCTGAATCTTGTTCATAGAAATGCTTAAGAAAAGTGCTTAAAAAAGATTTGCCAAATGAATGAATAGTGAGTCAACTACAAAGTCAAAGGAATAAAAAGGTGGCATGTTTGTTGGGAAGATGAAATAAAAGAAAGCCTAGTGCAACTTGACAAAGGAGGAGAACAAAGAGATCTCGGATTAATTATTATATATATAGGGAGCTATTCCATAGCTCTGAATACAAAGGAAAAGATCCTTTTCTTTTTAACATATTTATCTATTTTGTCTACCATCATTCTCATTTAAATATTGATAGTATTCCATTCTGAATTTCAGATAGTCATGGTTTTGTCAATTTTTGTGAAATATTCATATTTCTGTTTCTTTCAGCTTTGTGTTTCCCACTAAAGAAGAGTCATTGCCATTAGATGCATGGAGGAAGAGCACACCAGGACAATTTGGATTAGTGAATCAGATATTTAAGTGGAAATTTTTTTGAGAAATCAGTACCATAATATTGTTTGGTTATTTCATTACATTTTGGAATTGATTCTAATATCTCATTTCACCCAGAGTCTCAACAAATTCTTTATTAATCAGATTACAAGAATGAAAATATAATAAAACTTTAACAAGCATAATAAAATCTAATCCACTGACTGCCATATTCTTTGTGTGTGTGTACACATAGAATGTACACACACACATATATATGTATACAAAGAAGCTGTAAAACCTTTTATTTTTGAGTTCTTTCTATGTACTAGTTTTGGTACCAAGCACTTAATGAACATTACCTCATTTAATCCTCACAAAAATCATGTGAGTTAGGTACTTATATGAAGGAACAGGGGTACAAAGATTTTATGAAGGATCCCTAAGTTGATACAACCAGTAAATGTAGAAGTAAAATTCATTCAAACTCTTAGTTTTCTCTAAGTTACAGTGCCTCTCTACAGATATATATGTTAATGACATTATTTCTATGGAGTTTGAAATGTACAACTAGTATTATGAAGTATTAGGAAGTATTAGAAAGACTGAGGTGGAGATTAGTGATTGAAAGTTCTGCACTGTGGGTGTTTAGAGAAAACATCAGAAAAAAGTTAGAAGAAAGAAAGAAATGGAGGGAAGGAAGGAAAGAAGAAAGAGAGAAAGAGGGGGAACAGAGTGAGCCTTGCCTGATGATCTCCTTAGTTTTCTTTTTATCTCTGAGCTTTAATTGGTACCCCAATCTCTTTCCCTCCAACTCTTATTTGCTCATACTCCCCACCATGTTACTTCCAAGGTCACCAAAATGGGCTTTCCACAATAGGACTGAGGCAGTAGACACTTGGATCCTTACAATGGGAACAAGGAACATTTCTGGATCTCTTGGCAAAAGAGGCATAGGCAGAGGCTGAGGTCCTGTATGGGAATCCCCCATCCAACGCCGTGTGATTAGAAAAGTAGAAGTTCAAAGTCTGGTTCCAGACAACTTCCCATTGAGACTTCAGAGTTCAGGTCCAAGGTCAAGGGAAAAGAATCTATTTTTTGTACCTCACCCTTTGAACCTTAATTTCCTTAGCTTTAAAGACTATAGCAATTATACCAAAGTTGTAGGATTTTTACAAGGTTTAAATGTTTTTGGTGCACAGTAAATTCTTATTAAACATGACCAAATTTTATTTGGTCAAATGACCAAAATATATTTTGACTTGAGCCAGAATATAACTATGATCTATAAGAAATGCATTTATCAATTCTCCCTAAGCAATATTTCTTGTCTAAACAACATATGGATTCCTCCTTAACATTCCCAGACAATATTGAAAGCATTGCAAAGAAGCACTTTAACAAACCAGGTAGTAACAATGTGTTACTAAAAGACCCCTTTTCCTTTATTTTAGAAGACAGTTTTCAGACAAGTTATTCCATATATTTGGAAAAGTATATATTTTGGGACTTCAGTTTTAAGAAGAGACATGGGAGAGAGGAAGATGGAGGCATAGTAAGAGGACCCTAGGTTTGTCTTATCCCATGAATGCAACTTGATATCTATCAAATCATCCTAAGTATAGCAGAAATAGACCTAAAAACTGCAAGAACAAACTGCACAACTAAATGGAGTGAAGGGGCTACATTAAAGAAGGTAGGAAGTTCAGGGATGTGGTTTAGGGGAGAAATGGATCATGGGTGTTATGGAAGAGAGGGAGCCATGGTTTCAGAGAAGAGCAAGAGAGAAAGGAGCACATGGGAAAATACACAAAAAGAATATTTCCCCAAAGCCATTGGCTTAGAAAATGAGAGGGGTTGAATTTTGTGAGTTCTTGCAACCACTGGGGCTTAAACTCTGGAGTGTTAAAGGTCAGCAGGCTTGGCTGGGATAAAACCTGGAGGGCATTATGGTTCTTGTGGAGAGAAGGCAGGCAAACAACCCAGGGGCAGACATTGTGGGAACAGCAATCTGAAGAACACTTGGGATACACTGAGGGGGATCTGTCTCTCTTCTCAGAGTGTATCCCTGAGAGGCAGCATTCATAGAGACACCTGTCAACAACAAAGAAGCTGGCTGGCACCATTTTCCTCCTCAGCCAATCAGCATAAACACACAGCCACCTGTGGGCAGAAGCACAGAACTGACACTGCTGCCTCTTTCTTAAACTAAGCCCCACCCCCTGCACTTTGGCAAAACTACCTTTCTCAATCAAGCTTACTTCAGTCCAGTACAGTGGGCTCCTCTCCCAGAAAACCAGCAAAAACCTCTGCTCACATGACCTCTCCCAATCAGAGAGTTCTGTCAGGCCTCATTTCACAACACCAGAACACACTTAATTAAAACTCACCACATTTAGGTCAAGCACCAAACGCTGCCCCCAGCAAGCAAGGAGAGCTTCTGCAGACAACTGGCCTGAAGGATAGAGCAGCTACAAAACAATGCAGAACACATGTAGCACACACTAGAGGCATTTCCTGAAGCCCCAGGATCTCAGCACTACAGGACCTCTTGTTCATAAGGCCATTAATTACAGAGCAGAAGATAAAACTGGCTTTTCTAACACATGGAAAAAAAGACTTAGACAAAATGCCAAGATGGAAGAATTTATCCCAAATGAAAGAAGATAAGGCCACAGCCAGAGATCTACACAAAATGGATATAAGTAGCATGCCTAATGGAGATTTTATGTAATAATCATAAAGTTACACACTGGGGTTGAAAAAGAATGAAAGACATCAGTGAGACCATTACCAAAGAGTTAAAAGAGAAAAAAAAATCTATCAAGCAAAAATGAAAAATATAATAAATGAGCTTGAAAGCAGACTTGGTGGAATGAACCACAAGCTAGAAGACACAGAGGAATCAACTAGTGACAAAAAAAATTGGAAAATAGTGAAGCTGAATAAAAAAGAGAAAGAATTATGGAACAGGAGAAGAGAACTTAAGGAAATCAGTGACTCCATCAAACATATTCTTATTATAGGAGTCCCAGAAAAAGAAGAGAGATAAAAGGGGGCTGAATATTTGTTTCATTAAATAATAGCAGAAACCTTTCCTTATCTAGGGAAAAAAGTATCCAGATCCAAGAGGCACAGAGAACTCCCATCAAAATCAACAAAAGCAGGCCATAACTGAGACATACTATAATTTAATTTGCAAAGTATAGTGATAAAGAAATATCTTAAAATCAGAAAGACAAAAGAAGTCCTTAATTTACAAGGGAAACCCCACAAAACTAGCTGGAGATTTCTCAACAGAAATTTTGCAAGCCAGAAAAGAGTGGCATGATATATTTGAAGTACTGAAAGGGAAATATTTGCAGCCAAAAATACTCTATCTAGTAAGGCTATCATTTAGAATAGAAGAAGAGATATAGTTCCCCAGACAAACAAAAACTAAAGGAGTTTATTACTACTAAACCAGCCCGACAAGAAATCTTAAAGGAGATCCCTCAAGAGACCAAAAGTAATAAAGACAAGAAAGAATCAAAGAAATTCTCCAAAAACAGTGACAAAACAAGTAATAAAATGGCAATAAGTACATATTTACATTAATCCTTTTTTATATTTTATTTATTTGACAGACAGAGATTACAAGTAGGCAGAAAGGCAGGCAGAGAGAGAGAGAGGACGAAGCAGGCTCCCTGCTGAGCAGAAAGCCCAGTACGGGGCTCAGTCCCAAGACCCTAGCATCATGACCTGAGCCGAAGGCAGAGTCTTTAACACACTGAGCCACCCAGGCATCCTAATTCTTTTGACTATAAATGGACTAAATGCAGCAATCAAAAGACATAAGGTATTAGAATGGGTTGGGGGAAAAAAAAAAAAAGGAAAGAAAAAGCCATCTACATGCTGCCTACAAAAGACTCATTCTAGACATAAAGACACCTCCAGGGGTGCCTGGGTAGCTCAGTGGGTTAAAGCCTCTGCCTTCGGGGAGGAGTCAAGATGGCGGAGAAGGAGCAGCTGAGACGACATCAGGCAGCAGGAGATCAGCTAGATCGCCTATCAAACCATTCCGAACACCTACGAATCCAACAGGAGATCGAAGAGAAGAAAAACAACAATTCTAGGAACAGAAAATCGACCACTTTCTGAAAGGTAGGACCAGCGGAGAAGTGAATCCAACGCGACGGGAAGAGAGACCCCGGGCGGAGGGGCCAGCTCCCGGCAAGCGGCGGAGCACAAAATCAGAACTTTTAAAAGTCGGCTCCACGGAGGGACATCGCTCCAGAGGCTAAACTGGGGTGAAGACCTCACGGGGACAACGTGGACTCAGGTCCCACGGAGTCACAGAAGGATCGGGGGTGTCTGAGTGTCGCAGAGCTCACAGGTATGAGAGCGGGGAAGTCGGCTGCGGAGACAGAGCCAGGGAGTGAGCTCTCAACTCGGAGTCACCATGAACCGTACGTAATCCATGACATGGGCTGGTGCTCTGTGCGTGGGGTCCCCCAAGATCCAGGGAGACTCCCTCTGACCTGGGAGAGCCCAGAGATCAGCGGGGTTCAGAGACTCCAAGTGGGACACTGTGCCAGAGACAGAGATGCTTGGTCACAGGCTGGGTGACCTCAGAGTGCAGCCAGAGGCCAGTGAAATGGGCCTGATTGCGCGCATTTTTTTCCAAGTGCGGCTGGAGGCTGGGGAGACCGGAGGGATTAAATGCTTTTCTCTGAAGGCGCACTGAAGACCGGGGCCCCGAGCTCTTGGCTCCTCTGAACCGGAGATTGGGAGGCCGCCATTGCCATTCCCGTCCTCCGGAACTCTACGGAAAGCATTCAGGGAACAAAAGCTCCCGAAAGCGAACCTGAGAGGATGACTTAGCCCGGCCCCTGGTAAGGGCGGTGCAACTCCGCCTGGGGCAGAGACACTTGAGAATCACTACAACAGGCCCCTCCCCCAGAAGATCAACAAAAAACCCAGCCAAGCAAGAACAGCAGAATTCCAGAGGAGGAGAAAGCAAAGCATGGAATTCATGGCTTTCTCCCCATGAATCTTTAGTCTTGCAAAGTTAATTATTTTTTTTTTATTTTTTTTCTCTTCTGCTAATTTTTTTTAACTTTTACCCTTTCCTCTTTTAATGTTTTTTAACTAGTTTATCTTAATACTTTCTTTAAAAAAATCCTTTTTCAACCTTTATTATTATAGTCATATTTTATCCTACACTGTATCTAACTTTATTGTTTGTATACACATAGGGTTCTTTTTTCTTCTTAAAAATTTGGGATACAACTTCTAATAAAACAAACTACACCACAAATCTAGTACTGGGCTTGATCTAGCCTCCAGCCCAAGGAAGTTCTCTCCACTTATTTTTTTCTCCCTACCAACTTACCTTATCAACTCCTTTGTTAGAAAAAAATTTTTTTTTCATCCTTATAGTCATATTTAATCCCTTCATTGTGTTTACCCTTATATATGTTTTTCATTCTTTAAAATATTAGGAGGTAGTTTCTTCTAAGAGACCAAAATACTTCCAAAACTAAGTGGGTGACCCTGTTCTAGTCACCAGTCTAATACATATTTTTTTTTCTTGTTTTATATTTTTTTCCTTACTTGTGTTCTCTCTTTTTTTCTTTTCTTTTCTCTTTTCTCAACTTCTTTTCACCCACTTTCTCCCCTGGCCCAAGATTTGGGGTATCTTCTGATTTGGTTAAAACACATCTTCCTGGGGTCTTTGCCACCCTTTTAGTCTTATATTTGCTCCTTCATATATTATTATCTGGACAAAATGAAAAGGCGGAAAAACTCACCACAAAAAAAAGAACAGGAGGCAGTGCCGAAGGCTAGGGACCTAATTGATACAGACATTGGTAATATGTCAGATCTGGAATTCAGGACAATGATTCTCAAGGCTCTAGCCGGGCTCGAAAAAGGCATGGAAGATATTAGAGAAACCCTGCCCAGAGAAATAAAAGCCCTTTCTGGAGAAATAAAAGAACTAAACTCTAATCAAGTTGAAATAAAAACAAAGCTATTCATGAGGTGCAATAAAAAATGGAGGCTCTTACTGCTAGGATAAATGAGGCAGAAGAAAGAATTAGTGATATAGAAGACCAAATGACAGAGAATAAAGAGGCTAAGCAAAAGAGAGACAAACAACTACTGGACCATGAGGGGAGAATTCAAGAGATAAGTGATGCCATAAGACGAAACAACATTAGAATAATTGGGATTCCAGAAGAAGAAGAAAGAGATATAGGAGCAGAAGGTATACTGGAGAAGATTATTGTAGAGAATTTCCCTAATATAGCAAGGGGAACAAGCATCAAAATCCAGGAGGTGCAGAGAATACCCCTCAAAATCAATAGGAATCGGTCCACACCCCGCCATCTAATAGTAAAATTTACAAGTCTTAGCGACAAAGAGAAAATCCTGAAAGCAGCACGGGACAAGAAGTCTGTAACATACAATGGTAAAAATATTAGATTGGCAGCAGACTTATCCACAGAGACCTGGCAGGCCAGAAAGAACTGGCATGATATATTCAGAGCACTAAACGAGAAAAACATGCAGCCAAGAATACTTTATCCAGCTAGGTTATCATTGAAAATAGGAGGAGAGATAAAAAGCTTCCAAGACAAAGAAAAGCTGAAAGAATTTGTAAACACCAAACCAGCTCTACAGGAAATATTGAAAGGGGTCCTCTAAGCAAAGAGAGACCCTAAAAGTATTATCAGAAAGGAACAGAGACAATTTACACTACCAATCACCTTACAGGCAATACAATGGCACTAAATTCATATCTCTCAATAGTTACCCTGAACGTAAATGGGCTAAATGCCCCAATCAAAAGACACAGGGTTTCAGAATGGATTAAAAAAACAAAACCCATCAATATGCTGCCTACAAGAAACTCATTTCAGACCCGAAGACACCTCCAGATTGAAAGTGAGGGGGTAGAAAACAATTTACCATGATAATGGACATCAGAAGAAAGCTGGGGTGGCGATCCTTATATCAGATTTTAAGCCAAAGACTATAATAAGAGATGAGGAAGGAAACTATATCATACTCAAAGGATCTATCCAACAAGAAGATCTCACAGTTTTAAATATCTATGCCCCTAACAAGGGAGCAGCCAACTATATAAAACAATTAATAACAAAATCAAAGAAACACATTGACAAGAATACAA